>LVTN01001211.1:0-90324 GCA_001649415.1 Musa itinerans
GTCTAAGAAGACAAATCCATGATCATAAACCGATGTTTGCCGAGAATAGTGGTGTATATGATTGCCATAGCTGATGTAACCTAGCAATCAGCTTGATTTCTAGGTTATATCCATGATAATGTCTAAGAAGACAAATCCATGATCATAAATTGATTTCTTGAAGAAGATAAATAAACTGTACCCGATTCAACAACTGTACAGAAATAAAGTGATTTCTCCAAGAAGTGAAGCAAATTACGCCCGAATCAAGAACTGTGCAGATATAAAGTGAATCCTCACAGCAGAGAATCAGATCACGGCCGATTCAAGAACCACTAGGAAAAAAGTGCTTTCCCCAAGAAGTGAAGCAAATTAGGCGCCCGAATCAAGAACTGTACAGAGTTAAAAGTGATTTATCCTAGAACAGAATCTGATTACGCCCGATTCAAGAGCCGCAACGAAAAAAGTGATTTCTCCAAGAAGAGAAGCAAATTACGCCCGGTTCAAGAACTATAACAGAAATAAAGCGATTTCTCCTAGAAGCGAAGCAAATCCCGATTAGAGAACCTTAAAGAAATAAAGTGATGTCTCCCAGAAAGAGAAGCCAATCCCGATTCAAGAATCTTTAACGAAAAAATAAATCGATTCTCCTCCAAGAAGAGATGCAAGTTACGTCCGGTTCAAGAACCACAAGAAAAAAGCCCACTGTATGTACTCAAATCTTACCGAAACCAAAATTGAAATCACAAGACGATAACCCAAAAGCAGACGCATACGATGGGAAAGAGAAGAAAAGGAACCGTGTAATGTCGAAAAAATGAAATCGCGATCAGAGCTCTTGCCGTGCTAGCGTTTCCGAAGGTTCGATCGGCGGCCGATGCCGCGTAGAACGCCCGCGATTCGGCCAAGAGGATCTTGCCTGTCTCGTGTGTGTGTGTGTGTGTGTGTGTGAGAGAGAGAGAGAGAAAGAGAGAGCCATCTTGCCCTATTTATAGTGAGTTTTAGTGATGACGTGGGATGTTCCGACTGGCTAGAGTTTCCTGTTCTCAGTGATATCGGGTGAACGCTCTCTGAAGTGATATTTACTTATATTTTTCATTATTTTCTTGACTAACATTTTTTTTCTTTTTGAAGAGTGGTTATCATAAAAATATATATATTTGTTATATAATACATAGAAAACCCAAACATGAAAAATAGAATTATGTGCGTATCGGGGTCACTTATGAATGAATGTACATCATATTCGTAACTCGTGCTTTCATTTGGCATCACGTTCATATCATTAACCAAATGTTATTACAGCATAACTATTAGTGCTCCATTGGTTCCATCAACCATCATCATTGTGTTGCATCACGAGCCTTCGGATCCTCGTTGACCGATGAATCCGCTTGATAAAGATCCCATGTGCTCCTGCAGGTAAATCACAATCTCTGCTCTCACCGGAGCTTTCTAAGTGGAAAGCTCATCCTCACACGAAGCTTTCACTCATGTAGGAAACAATGAATATAGCCAATACGACACGAGATCTAAGAAAAAGGAACGAAGGTATCTATAGAGAATCTTATCGGACAAACCATCCATCCATCTTTCTTAGTCACACACACTAATAAAACCTTCGACCATGCATTAAGCTTTTCTCCTTTCCATGTTGTTCTCCACTAAACCACAAAAGCTGGCTCCTTGCTTTTTAGCTTTACAAGACTCATCCTCTGTTGCTTCGGCATGTAAGGTGGCATGAAACTGACACAAGTGCAGCTCCTCCACCTCCCCCTTCTGTTCTTCTTCTTCTTCCTTCGCTGCGATGGCTTCGACCACCATGACGCCGGTACCAGACTACCGAGGACAAGCTTTAGCTCCTTCCGGGCATCGTTCGGGATCGCTCGGGCCATTCTTCGCCGTCATGTCGGCGATAGTGATCCTGACGGTGTTCTCATGCGTCTTTGGGCGGGTGTGCGCGTCGCGGGTCGTCGGTCCCGACGCATCGTACGACTGCGTTGGGTGGACTCGACGAAGATGGAGCTGGTGCACGTGGCGTCGCAGCATCGTGAGCGAGGCGAAGGCCGCGGTAGCTGCGGAGTCGGAACCATCCCTTGCCTTGCCACAGCCATGAGCTACTTCGATGGATCGATCGTTCCCAAGGTTTGGCTGCGAAGCTTTTTTGTACGTCGATCGATCGCATTTGAACTGAATGTTGCGAGCGCTCGTCTCTTCATTTTGAAAAGCATGCGGTAGCTTGCTAAGAAATGATCTTGCAAATGTCATTCCTCCTCTGCTATTTTTTTGATTCAAATACACTTTCCACTCCCATGTATTCGTCATAAGATGGAATCATCATAGATGACAATAATGCTTTCTGCCGGAATTAAAAACCGAGTCGATGTTCGATCACCTCTTCGGTCCATATTCTTCAGTTTATCGTTTCAGAAAGAGGTTGGAAGAGCATGAGATGAAGTCAAAAATTCAATTGCTACAAGGAATAAGAATTTACTGTATTAAAAAGAATCTACACCGAATGGGCAAAGAATCAAAATTTACAGCTGCTATGGCATCAAAAAATAAACTCATAATACATCGACACTCTAACCTGACCTCCAAAACCTAAATACTCAAACCAACATCATCCATCCAGGCAGCAGCTCTGACTCGAGCCTCCGCACTTTTTTAGGGAATCTAATGGTACAGTTTAGGAGGATTCTCGAAGAGAAGCAGATGGTTGAGAGTGTAACTGTACAAGAGTGACCGATTTCAGATGACACAACAGATTATGGCGAGTGAACTACATGATGGACTCTGCTTCCTAACTGACTAACCTTTGCATCGATCCGAGCAGACACCCCAACCGTCGTAGGTCTGACCGACCTCTGGCGCACCACTTGGCAGTACTCAGGATCATCCGCATGGCCATCAAATCGCAACCACTGAATCATGTTATGGTACATCGGGAAGAACCGCATCCGAATAACCGAATAGGTGAAGAACGGGATGAGGGTGGCAACGACGACAAAGAGTGTTGTGATCCAATATGAAGGAGCTGGGGCCAACCCCTCCACAAAGACCATGAAGGCAGAGGTTGATAAGGTGGGTGTGATGGCTCCGTAGGCTAGCAGGAAGAGATACCACAGAGCAATGCCACCCCAGATGAAAATGTGCTGTATCAGAGTGAAGTAGCTGACAGAGAGTGCCATTTGACAGTTGGCAACCCATACCACACATGTGTACATTGTGGCCCCAAGAACTGAAAAGTCGACAACCTCACCACCTTTTCGGAAGGCCTGGTGCTGTAGTGCAGTAGTGCAGAAGAAGAAGATCATGACACCATTACAGGCACCATTGAACATCCAACCCAGTATCCGGAGCCAGCTGAACAGGACATTTTGCACGCCTTCTTGGTAAAGCATGGGAAACTGTTTCCAAACAGAGGCAAAGTTTCAGGATCTAAATGTTCTAAAGCAACAAAACAGTGCCAGGGTAACAGCGATGAATAAACATTTGAATGCAACAATGGATTTCTCATTCACTCATATTACATGATGTAGTTGGATTTTTTGTTTGATAAATTCCTAAAAAAAATCAGAAACTGGAAAACAAAGTATGTAAGGTTAAAGAATACTTGAAATATTTACTCACTTGAAATGAACTATACATCTATACATTGTTTGGTCATCATAAGGGCCACAAGATGCATTATTTTGGATCTTATAACAAAAACAGTGAAGAATATATTTATACACAAAAATTACCCTTTTACTTGCTGAAGTTCATAAACTTGTTTTCTTCTTTGCTATCTATTAGCATAAGCACATGATGTCATTTGATGGAGATATAAAGTCGAAACTTCAGCCAAAAATTCATAAAGGTAAGGAAAGGAGTACAACGGTGAAAATACCTTCGACATTAAAAACTGATCTTTGCCCAACTACAGTATCTAGTTGGATAGTTCTGCCAATAGATAGTCATTCAGTGAAGTAATGCTTGGCTATTTATGATATTATAAAGCTAATCCTACCATCAAAAACTACACTCCGATTTGCCGTCAAACTTAAGTCTTCAATGATTCCCAAGAATTTTTCAGGAAACAAGGAGCTCTAAAATGTTTAAAAATGAAGTTAGTACAACTTGTTTTCACAGGATATATTAGTATATTGTCACAGAGTTGGTGGTAGTATGGTTAACTTTTAATTGGCTACAGATCACACTATGAAAAGACAGAAAAGTTGGAGAGATCACATACACATCACAAGTAAAATAATTGAGAACAATCATCACAGGACAAACTTTGTGGTCTATGGCAATGGACATACCTTTAAACAAAGCCGAGCAGAAACATCCTGATCGAATACCCCCAAAGCAATCACAGGAAGAGAAGTGAAGAAGACATTATACAATGACAGATACCAATCATTATATGCAGGTTGGCCAGAGAATGATGCATATGCCTCGTACAAGAAGACGGTGAGTCCAAAAGTGATGTTTTTGTAGAAGAAGTAACATATCTGTGAAATGAAGGAACATGTCAGGAGACTAGGCTGAAAAGAGAGTTGAAACCGAAATTTATGTGAGAGAGAATACCATTGATGATATCCTTTGGTAGCACCAATGCCCATGCACGAGTAGCAAACGCTCCAAAAAGCGAAACTGAGCTATTGCAACGTCGCTCGCCATGACAGCCTAAAAATTTGTTGCAATGGATATATTTTAAAAAAACACTTAAGATGCACTTTATAAGATCAAAACACTTAAAAAGTGTAGAAGGGCAACAAGGCAGCAGTGTGCAGTCTAGCATTTCACTGAACTTGTTGTGGGTTTCTGTCACCAAACATGTAGGTGCAATCACTAACCTGCATTCCTTCAGCACCACTAATGCCAACCCCTATGTCTGCTTCTTGAAGCATGCCGACATCATTGGCCCCATCACCGATTCCTAAGGTTACTTTCCCGGTGCCAGCTTTAACAAGTCTTGTTACCTGAAAATGATTAAACACCTCCATTAATTTCAAACCAGATGATTACCTGAAGTATCAACCAGACTTGTCTTTTCATATTGTTTTTATTCTCCATTTAGAAAACTATCCATACTCACAAGGGCTTTTTGCTTGGGGGAGGAACGACAGCATATAACTGATGCACATCCAACAGCCAGTTGTAAGAATAAGTTCTTAACATCATCTTCCAAAGCATATGCAAGTGATTTGCCATCAATAATCAAGGCGAATGACTCAGTACTTGACGAACTAAGAAGTTTCTCTCCTTCGTTTATCTGATAGATGACACTATCCCTTGATGCCTGAAATATTAAAAACAAGATATTGTAGCAAAGGCCAAAATGCAGAAAACATTTGTGTGTGTCTCTCTCTTAGCTTGTGACAAAAGCATCTTGCATACACAAACCAAATATAAAATCAATAATGAAGTGTATAAACAAAATGATCTTGGTATTACTATGAGTTAAGCTCATAAGAACAGTTAACATTGAAGATGTTCTAATGGTGCAGTTTCAACTGAATGGAATCAAGTGCAAGTTACCTGGCAATTTTTTTTTTTTTAAGAAAGACAGGATTCAGTGAAGTTTGCAAGTACTTTCATTTTTCATCAAAATATGCTTCAAACTGCACTATCCATACGTTCCTTAATAGTTCATTTAGCTAGTATCATACGCTATCCGTTTCTAGAACCGATATTTGAAGAGGTCAAGTATAGAAATATTACAGCCACTTAGTGGCATCTAGATTTTTCAATGCTAGAAGGCCTTATGCTAATGTTCTTTCGTATACTTCCTGCTGAACTAATTACCTTAGCAATGGCGTCTTTGTTCCCATCTTTCTCCAACCTTATTATTTCTGGTCCGTCCAAAGTGATTATTATTTGCTTCATTCCCTGCCTTAGAAGACTGCAAGCGTAGCTGCAAGAAGTAACAAGAAGAAGTTGAAGACAACGTGCCAGAAGATAGAATCAGTAATTTTCCTGTTAAGGTTTCAAGGTGCAGATCAAATAAATGTGTACCCTATATTGATGGCTGTCTCCATCTTGTCACCAGTCAGAACCCATATCTTGATCCCAGCTTGTGCAAGTTTGTCTATGCATTCAGGTACCTGATCACCCATTACCCAGAAAATGAAAACAATAAGCAAATGCATACATGAAATGGCCATAAAATACACATGAATCATGTCCAGATAAATTCCAACTCACCCCATTTTGCAGTTTATCTTCAACAGCTGTGGCACCAAGAAGAATCAAATCCCTCTCTATTGAATCTGCAGCTTCCTCAATTTTTTCATCTCTATCAGCAGAGACTGAATTCTTAGCGGCCATGAACTTTTCATTGAAGCTTTTGTATTCTTCTTCATCAAGCTGACGATATGCGAGAACCAAGGTTCTTAAACCAGCATCAGCATATTCATGCATCTGCTCCTTAGTTTTATCTTCAAATTCCCTTCCATCTTGAGCTAGTCTTTCAAACATAACACTGTGTATATGAACAACAAATTCCATCAGAAATTCTAGGTGTCTATTAAGAAATGAAGAGCATAATAAGTGGGAATCTTGTGCTTTATTCCATTATTATGTTTCCAATAGACAAGATAAGCAGCTTACAGACCTGTCAGCACCTTTGCTGAGGAGTAGCAACTTTCCTTCTTCATCCTTAACTATTACAGACATCCGCTTCCGGGTGCTGTTGAACTCTAGTACACTTAACAGCTTATATGACCTGCCAAGGAAAAGATCAGACTGAGTTGTGAAAACAAAAACGACATCAAGCAATTTAAAGTCTACATCAGGTGCAAGTTTAATGGACATTATTCACTGAAAATAGTTCAGCAGATATTTTTCTTACTTCTCGACATGCATGCCTGACACTGGATCTAATTCACGGATACAAATGTTCGTCTGTGTCCTCTGGTAGAACTCAAAGCCAAGTTCTCTCGCAGCAATAACAAAGGCAGCCTCGTCAGGTGATTCGGCTTCATATGATATTTTCCCTGTTTCCTCATCTACTTCAGGTATTGCAGTATGGCAGACTGCCAGCAACTGAAAGAACATCCGAACGACATCCGAGTGAGGCTCATTAACCCAATTCCCATTCATGATGCGCTCATCATCGAAATTAAACCCTTTAACTGCCAGTTTTGGGTGCTCATGATTTTCATTAGATTGTTCATTTTCCATCAATGGGAACCCTTTCCTCCTAGCCATTGCTCTCTCAACCTCAGTATACCCATGGCCATAAGCAGTTCCAGCAATTGAGCATTTAATGAACTCCATTGAGTTGCAAGTCAGAGTTCCAGTCTTGTCCGAAAGGATCGTGTCAACTTGACCTAGCTCCTCATTCAAGTTTGATGTCCGTGCATGAGCAGGTTTATCTGACTCCTCATGATACATCTGGACGTCTTGGTTAATAAAAATAGTCTGCAGAACCTTAACTATTTCAATGGAAACATATAAGGAAATCGGGATGAAATAGCTATATAACATCATGGCCGTCAAAAAGTGCAATATTGCCGCAACAGCTGCTTTCTTAGGATCATAATAGATTGAAGAGTCATCAGGTTTAAGATACCATCTTTTCATCTTGCCATCTTGAATATCATCACTGGTTATTATACCGAAGATAACTGAACCAATAAATGAGATCACAACCAGAAATAACAGGAGAAGATAAATTAGCTTATCCATTTTCTTCTCAATTTTGCTCCTTTTCGATGGTGGATTTGTGGCATTCTGCATCACCTTTGTATCATGACCTGTGAAAACAACAACTCCATATATGTAGTCAGTATTCCGCAACTTCGAGTCCCTAAGAAGAAGTTGTTGAGGTGAAAGAGGGTACTGTTGCTCTTCATATTCCATGGTTCCAACAAAAGTATAGAGGCTTGCATTTGGATCCTCGCACTTGATAATTGCCTTGAAATTTTGGATGCTAGAATCTGCTTGTAAACCTGAAGTTGCATCCAATGCTTGTTTCAATTTCAAGTTTGTTTCTCCATCGAGGTTCATTGTCTCGACATAACATAGTCCATCATCATAACCCGATGCAAGCATAACAAGGTCAGTGGGGAAGAAGTTATCCTTCTCCACCTTCACAATGTCACCAACCCTAAGATTCTTCCATTCTGTAAATTCAAATTTGCCATCCCCACGATGTATTTTGACTTTTCTATTATTCACTTCCAGATCCTGCATAAGGAAATATTGACATCAAACTTTTAAGCATTTTCAGTGTGAAGTATGGGGAAGGATTTGATAATCATACAGAACTTCCAGAAAGCTAATAGAAGAACACATATGGTATTCACCAAACCTAAGCAGTTTAATAATTTCCATCATCAGTTGCAAAGTATGAGAGGTAAAAATTATTTCCTCCTATTAGGATCAGATAATTAGATCGCTCACTACTAATCCTGCGGTGGAACCAAGTTTTGTTTCCTTTCATGACAAAACATATTCTTCAGTGACGCAGGTGGCGTTTTAGGTTATACCAAAACTACTAGGTATCAATAAATGTTAACTTCAACATATGTGTGTATAAGATAATTAGATAAACAAGGCCGGTTCTGTTTTCTTTCTAACACGAACTATGTCTAGATCAAATTCTAGAACCTTACACCAACAGTCCACAATCATACTGCCAGAGAACCTCTCATTTTCCAAACATTCACAAGTTACCATATTCAGTTTTGCCCATCTGCATATATTCTCAATTTGCAGTTAGAAACACATGAAGATAGCCTAAAGTTAACAGTGAGATATGCTATGGATTCTGTAAAACAGTTTTTCTGGTCTAGAATTCCAAATTAATTACAACATCGCGAAAAAAAACAAAAAAAGTCTGCCACATGCAACCAGGAAGATGCATCACAATTATCATAGCATCATCAATCATCTTTAAAAGAGGATTGTAAGAACCTACCTGCTGATATCGTCGCCAGTCTTCGATAGCTTCCTTCGCCATGGTGGCTCCAATGACCACGATTAGTGGGAGAATCGCGCTAACCGCAGAGTAAGGGGCCAGTGGGGTAAAAGAAAGACATCCAGTAAATAGAAAGAATATGTTAGCAACTCTCCTGAACTGCTCAAACAGTGACTTGGGGAAGAATGTAGCCAATGTGTACTTGGTGGTAGAGACGTAGTTGGATCCGTAGTTTAGGTTGGCAGCCTCGAAGCAATCTGGCTCATTGGCATAGGCCACATGGGAGAAGCCCGGGCCTCCGATCTGAGAGTGGTCGACGTCGAACTTCGATCTACCACAAGCAAAACTGTATAATTGACCGAAATGAAGCTTTCTTCTCCTCCCTCGTGCCATTCCACTTACACCACGATTTCACCAGACTCGAAAAACTAATTTCGAGGAGAAATCAGAAAGATACAACCTTTAAAGGTTTAAAGCCCCTGCAACTCCCTAAATTCCCCCAGCAGACAAAAGTATCTCCTTGTCTTCAACAAAACCAATCTTAGCAAAAATGGCTAGAACTCTTAAAAGTCTCGCCTTTAAGAGCTTCCCATAATACTAACCCACGCCTAGCGGCAGACACAAATAGATAACGAAGAAGATCCAATCCAACCTCCTCCCTCTCCGAGACCGGTGAGCTAAGAAGCAGCAGACTCTAGAAAAGAGAGAAGAATCTCAATGCGAAGACACAAAAAACCCAAGAAAAATCACACCTCCGATGCACTTGCAAGCCCGATTCATAAAAAGGGCCAGAAAAATTGCTTATTTATCCCTCCGACGCCAGAATCCCTAGATCATCAGAGCTCGCAGGCTGCTATAAATGACAAGGGAGGGGAGTTCTGTTAGAAGAGCCATCTTCGTTGAATGATTCGTGGTCGGAAGGGACGGCAGCGTCGCGTGGAACCTTCAAACCTCGCACCAATTCCAAGCTTTGACTCGAGCCCGAGGGTGGGGCGAAGGGAAACCAAACTAGAAAATCTCATAAAAATCTCGTACGAGTCCATGGATTTGGTGTAGAAATGGCGCACCAATTCCGTGAAGAAACATTCGCAAAATGGATCGAGACTTTCTAGAAGGTCAATCGACACAACCGGTCAACTACGTTGTATTTGACGGAGAGAGAGAGAGAGAGAGAGAGAGAGACCTCCCAGCGTCTCGCCGCTCACCGCCGGTCCAAAATCTGGTTTTTCTACTCATCTTCAGCCCCGTACCTTCTCTCCCCCTTCCACGAAGCTTCTCGTCGATGGAGAGGGGGAGAGGAGAGAGAGAGAGAGAGAACGACAACTATTAATTAAGCGCTATGACATGGTAATAATAATAAGAAGATGATGAAATTAGTTTGACATCTGATGTTTCGATACGATCACAAATTGTAATAATTATTAAACAAACATATTTTTTCCGCATAGAATTAAGATTTTTTAAGTAAAATACCAATAATGGGCTTTGACATTGACGGCTTCGATCAACTTTCATGCTTCCTTCGTTTGCTCAGCTGACATCTGACGTTGCATCATATATTTAATGCTCCTGATAACGTAAGAAGCTTAGATTAATTAGGTGATCATGTGAGAAGCCGGTAAGTAAATCTAAACCCCTCGATAAGAATTCCAGAAATAGTCTTTATCGCTAAAGTCTCGAGACCATTGGCTGCCGCGAAGGTTAACATTAAAGGGGAGTGAGAGTAGGAGAAGGAGCTTTCTCCATCATCATAAGAAGTCAATTGAAGCAGTCGTCATTGGCTGCAGAAGAATGTCTTTTTGTGCAAGATGGCGACTAGGGAAAAAGAACAATAATATTTAATGATGTTTTAATTTATTTGGGATCAAATATATATATATATATATATTCAACTAAATCAAAAGTATTTAATTTCATCCCCAAAACATCCAGCACTTTAAACATTATCCACAACATTGTGATGTCACGCGTGCACGAGAATACCACAAGCAATCACCACAATTTACAATCTAAACCATGCTTTACGAGCAAGTGAAATCTCGATACTGCATAAAAAGGTTCACGTGCGATTGCCCCTAATAAAGTGAATTGATGTCACGATGCCATGTGGTGGAGAGGATGAGACAGTGGAGCGGTTGACATTTATTAGTTCGCCTGCCTCCTCCTGGAAGATGCGGCGGAATCATAAACTGACACGGGCGGGCACTCAAAGTTGAGGATTTGGGTTAGTAACTTTGGGCGTCAACCAGTGGGAAAAGGAATTCCAGGAGTCTGAGTGCGTGCAACACATGAGTAATGTCCTATCTAAAAGACCGAACGACTTTGGGGAAAAAAAAAGTCGTTTTCGTTGCTTTGCTATTTACATACTACTTTTTTTAAAAAATATTTTTGGGCGAATTTTCGAAAAAAATTCTTTTAACTTTGAAATTTTTTAGATAGCACTTCAATTTTTTTAAAAAAAATTACATAACAATCAACAAAGAGCATCACAAGCGCTCACACCAACCATAACTATCTCTATCATCTGTCGTAGGGGTCGGTAGGCTCACGCGCACGAAGGCGCAAGTACAACGCTTGTTCAGGATGGAGGGGGGAGGCCATCGAGATCAACACATGCATGGAGGCATAGACATAATGCTTGTTCAGAGCGGAGGGGGTGGTCGATGAGGGTAGCTTACGCATGAAGGCACAGGCGCAATGTCTATTAGAGCTAAAGGGGGTAGTCAACACGGCTAGCTCATTCACGAAATTATAGGTGTAACACTTATTCGGAGAGGATGCAAGGATGGGTTGTGGTCAATGATCAACGGTAATGGACAATGAGAAGAGTCAACAACATGATGGGTAATAGAGTGGAAAAGAGAATGGTGATGATTCGGTGCACAAGTGGTAAAATGAAAGGACAATAAATAAATATAATTAGTTTTTATATAAAATATAAATAAAAATATCCGTATTAAGATTTTTAGAATTACTAAATTTAAATTAAATTAGTATAATATTTTTTCATCGATCCCTTCAACATTTCCTCTCTTGAAATATTATAATACTAGTCACAAGTTATTATCTCACAATCGCCATGAAGTGGATGTGAAGGATAACTCAACATCCGTCTAACGTAGAGTAGAGTCAACCTGATAGACAATGCCCCTTCGACCACTAGCTTCACATCGCACGAGACTACACGAGCCGACGCCACGTTGCAAAGGCCAAAATAGGTTGACCCGCACCACAAGAAGCATGCGGGTTAGCCACTTGCATTATCGCAAGCTGGTCCTCCCTAGGCACAGCTCCCTCCCACTAGCTTCACGTGTGTAAAAGTTGGTCTCCGGCATTTGAGCAGGGACTGAGAAAAAATGAGGGAGAACCAACTTGATTCAAATCAATTTCTAAATCTCTTCTCCCAACTTAAGCAATGGAGGGGTTGAGTCGGAAACCCCTCCCAACATTGACATATTGTGTAGGATCTCCGTATAGATCAAGCGTCCTTCGACTCCACACCTTCGAAGCGGCTCGATCGCAACCTCGGAGTTGGTCTCTCATGTCCTAACTCGCCCTCTCCAATCTATTTTTTCCAAAATATCCATCAGGATAATCTTATATTTTATGGATATGATCAAACCATACCAACCCCTCAGCCATGATATAAAGGTGCAAAAGCACCTTCCAAAGCGCATAGTTGGAAGATGAAACTTGATCACGACTCTTCAAAAAAAAAAGATAATAAAAAAATAAGTATAAAATAAATAAATCGAATTAGTTATATCCACGGATTGCAATTAGGTTCGGTCCGGTTTTCAAACGCGTGACTTCGCCGTCTACTTTGTGGACTTTTGGTGGCTGGTAGAGTCAGCCACCACAACTAAATGCTTCCCAAGTATTTGACGTACGCGACCAAATGTTTCTAGAATATTTATTGGACACGGCTTTCTTTAGAAGACATAAATTGACAAAAACGTGTGTGTAAAGTATGCATGATGTTTCGGTCATTTTTCTCCAGCAAGAGACAAATTTTTTTTCTTAAAATAAGATAAAAAATGATAAAAATCATATATATATATTTATTTATATATTTGAAGAGATGATTAGGGGCTATGGGAAATTTGATCATCTGTTGACCGGTCAACTATCTCCGGTTGGTCAGTTTTGGATTCTCTTTATTATTCGTTATCGGGATAAGGGATCCGCCCATGTGCTATTCACGTGTTTGGTGGAATACGAGACCCGAAGATGTGATATTTCTATTACTACACCCAAAAAAATATTAGAATAGAAGAAACAAATAAGACAGTTTCTGTGTCTTTCTTTATTAGTTTAATTTTACAGGCATTTAATAAGGGTTGCCTCCTCCGATCCATATCCGATGCATACGAATGAGATCTACGTGGCGTTCACTTGAAGCCGAGATCATGTGATCAGAAGGTGTTTGGAAGTGATGGTGGGCCGTTTGTCAACCTCGGCCCGACCCAGACCGAGAAGAAGCCCAGCGTAGTTCATTGGAGTTCAGGTTGGGCTTCATTTAGCTGCACAGTTATATTCATTATTATGTAAGTCTTTTATTGTGAGTAATAATAATATGAATAATGTATCAAGGTATATTTTATTTTAATGGAGAAATGAATCACATACTGCTTATGACCCATCTCAATAGTCATTGCTCATCGTTATCGCCTCCCATTGGATTGAAGTTTTCTTTAATAAATATAAAAATGAAACTAAAAACAATACAAAGGCTCTTTTTACGTCATCTGTTTTCTCCGTGAGGAATACTCTCCTACCCGTATTGCATTGGATCCATGGGTGGCCCCACCAGTGAGTCACTAGGCAGGTGACGCGAGCACGTTGCTACACCCGTCGGAAGACATCGCTTTGTTACCCGTACCACCTTTGCCTTGCCAAAAGTGTTGCTGCTCGCGTCGTAGTTCCGCCGGACCACCGAAACCTGTGTCGCCCTTGCCCATCGGTACCCCTCGTCGCCCCTCTCAGGCTCAGCTCTCAGGTGGCGACCGTACCCCCGCCAACCGCCCGTCGTCGGATCTTCATCCAACGGCCGTGCCCTTCTGGTATGCCCTTCTCTCTTCCCCTCCTGTCCCAGTCCCCATGTACGGCGGCTACGCGGCCGCTACCTTCGCTGTGAGGGCAAAATCCTCCATTTGCCACTCTCGCCGCCTTGCCCTCCTCGACGATGGGGGAGGGGATGAATTCGCCCTCCATGGGCTCTCCATAAACCCCAGATTCATGCTCTATGGCTACTACTCGAGGCAGTCCAGTTTGATCTACTGGTCGCATCTGAGAACCTTTCTCGCTGGTCATGGTGGGCGCCACTACCTCCGGCTGAGCCTCCGCGATGTTCAGCCGTGCGCTCCCAGGGTGCCAGCGAGGAGAGGAGGGTGCAGGGCTTGTTGTTGCTGTCGGAGCCCCCGACCGAGGTTTCAAATGGCCGGTGAGTGCTGCAGAGAAAGCTTCGATGACGGGATGTGGGAAGATGACGCGGACTACGTTGAGTTTGGCGATACGAGGAGGCATTCGAGGAGGGAGGTTAAAATTAGGTCGGATGATGGTGAAAAGGTACGATCTTTGAGAACAAGGAAAGATACATCGAGCTCGGTCTGCCCCTCGTGTGGGCATGATAACAATATGAGTGGGGGGCTGAGCTCTGGTGGTAACAAGTGTTACACTGGCAAGAAAGTCAATGCAGCGGTAAGAGAGGTTCGAAAAGGTTGGAAGTTGGAGGATGATGTTGATTATGATTCAAGAGAAGAATCAGATTATAGAGATAGGAACGACAATGTGAGGGACTTAACATCGGCAAGGGTCTCTAATAGGAAGACTGAGGGTAGGGCGGCCAAATTAATTGCTTCAACCTATCAAGAAAAAGAAGATCACCATTTTAAAGTGAAAGACGAGGTCAAGAAGAGAGACTCAAGGGAAGGATCCCGTAAGTTTGCAAAAATTGTTAAGGTAGATGACAATGTGGATGTGGCTTCCAGTTTTATTAATATGGCTGATCAAAGGAAGGTGGACAGAGACAAGCAAGTCGTTGAACAAGATAAACAGGAAGTTGACAAAAGAATACTAAGAGGCGCTTCATGCAGTATTTTGACCCATGGAAGGAGGGATGAATATTACCTTGGAAGGCAAAACATTATTGGGAGGGAGTCCAGGGAAGGATCACAAAAGTCTGTAATAGCATCTGATGAACATGAGGATGATATGATGATGACATCCAGGTCTAAGAGACACGTTGATGAAAGGAAGGTTGATATGGCAGAAAGTTCATTGAAACAGCATGGCCAAGTAGACAAAAGAGTAGTTAGACAAGCTGAACCGAGAACTGAAGTCGGTGACGAATATGTTAATAATGAGAATCAGGTTGCCGTGCAAAGGGAGTCGGTAGAAGGATCTCAAAGATTTAGGAGAATACCTGTGGTGCATGAGGACAATGCGGAGAGGATCGCCAGTGCTGAGAGCATGCTTGACACGAGGAAGGCGGACAAGGAACATTCTTCTACATCAATCATGAAGAAGCATACTGCGGTAGATCAGCAAGCAGTTAGAAGCTATGAATCAAGAGAACAATTACAAAATTTTAGACAGATAGAAGAGGTCCATAATAGCAACATCCAGAAGGTCTCAAATAAAGAAAAGCGACACGAGGTAGTGCTGGTGAAGAACAGAGATGATAAATCAATTTCAGTTCACATGGCTAGAGATAACAGAGGCCACATTGGCCAACAGATTATTGATAAAATGGAACTTGGTAAGCAGTATGAAAATCAAGTTGATGTTTCTAGACCCCATGTAAGGGGAACTGAGAGTGCCAGCAGCTCTCAGAGCCTTCTGCGATCGAGAATAAATGATCGAGTAGACTATTCTACTTCAATTATGAATCCAATTCATCAAGTGGAGAAGCACCAAACACAATCAGAAAGTCAATATACTTATCAATATAGTCCAAAAAGAGAATCTGGAAAGGCCATGTGTACTTCTGAGTTGCCGAGGAAAGATAGCGGAAAGGTTTCCACTGCCCAAGTCATGTACAATGCAGACAAACAAAATGAGCTCAACGATTGTCAGTATAGTTCGAGAAGAGAATGTGAAACAGATGCTAGAATGTCTGAGTATGCAGTGACTGACATCCAAAGGAATTTTAATTTGCAGAATATATCTAATATGAGAATCGGAAACAGTAAAGAGAGATCTTCATTGTTGATGGTGCAGGATGATAAAAAGAAACTTGGCACTCTAACCAGAGAGAGTTCACAGCCGATAAATCAAGAAATCACTTCTCTTGGTGCTTTTGATGGTGATTCCAGCTTTCTTGACACACATATGCAACAACCAGATGATCCAGCCTGCAGAGATGAGAACTACCTAGTCAAAAGTGATACACTGGATTCTGCTAGTAGATTAGAGAGCTCTTCTGCGATGTATGTTGGTGAGTTTGTGGACAAGCTAAGGCACGAGTCATCAACTTTTATATCTTCTGGAACTCAGACAGAAAAAGCACATGGGAAAGGCATTCAAGCAACTACATCCATGCAGTCAGATAGACTTGTTGCCACAATAACAGAAAAGGATGAAAAATATATACAAGAAGGTTCAGGGAGATCTTCTAGGTCTGGAATTAGAGGGCCATCAGATGAGATGTGGGATGTTAGGAGCCTGATTTCTCATAAAGATGGTAGGAAAGAAGAACAGGGGGAACATGGTTTATCTGCTGGAGTTATAGATTCTACAACCACTACCCCTACTGTCGAAAATACCATTGCTGGAAGATCCCCCAAGTCATTGTGGGCTCACATATCAGATATAATGAGAATGGGTTGGGTTCATCGTGCTGAATCTCATACTTCAAATCGGAAATCAGGCAAGAGAAGCTCCTCTGAAGGCAGTGAGGCTTGGTTTTCTGGTCAAGATGCTAGTGATGATGACAATGATCCTAATGCAAGAAGCAGTGAAATAAAGGAGTTATTGCCAGTTGCAGCCCCTGTAGATCGAGGCCATGAGACGCATTCTAGTATTACTCAAGGATGTTTTCAGGCACCAGATGTTGTTGTCATGCAGTTGGGAGGTGGTGCATCCACCTCGATGGCAACTGCAGGAGGTTATGCATCAAAAGGTGCTTCTGCTAATTCAAGGCCAGAACAGACAGCATTGGCTGAGAATGAAAAGGGAACCAAAAGTATAATTTCTCGTGCAGTAACAGTTGACAAACCATCATTGATGACTGGTGATGCATCTTCAGTTGCCATTGATGAAGGAATAACTTATACAGGAAATCTTACAATACCTGTATCTGGCTACAAACCATCATTGATGACTGGTGATGCATCTTCAGTTGCCATTGATGAAGGAATAACTTATACAGGAAATCTTACAATACCTGTATCTGGCTACAAACCATCATTGATGACTGGTGATGCATCTTCAGTTGCCATTGATGAAGGAATAACTTATACAGGAAATCTTACAGTACCTGTAGCTGGCTACACGAATTTTGAAGAAGATCTATTGAGAAAGGAACCACCTGAAGCTGACAAGACCGAAGGGAAGGATGGGGAGTTAAAAAGGAGGAAACTTCAAAGGAACAAACAAGTACTAAAAGAAACATTTGAGGAGTGGGAAGAAGCATACAGGTTTGAAAGTGAACAGAGAAAATTCGATGAGTATTTTATGAGGGAAGCTCTAGTGGAAGCTCAGAAAGCTGCAGACATCTGGGAGGTACCAGTTGGGGCTGTATTAGTGCAGAACGGAAAGATAATTGCTCGGGGCTTCAATCTGTAAGTATAACTTTACTTGATCCTGCATTAGAAGAATCACTGCATAAACATAACTCGGAATGTATTCACAGTGTGGAAGAAAGACGTGATTCAACTGCACATGCTGAAATGATTTGTATTCGTGAAGCATCTAATCTTCTTCGGACCTGGCGCCTTGCAGTAATCTTTCTTGCCCTGCAGAGCTTGTTATAGTGTTACTTTTGTTTGTTAGTGCAGATTGTTTGTTATGGATATTAAAGATGAACAAGTCTATTAGATTGTATGAGATTTGATTTTTGTGTCAGTTCCCTAGGTTGTGTACCTTTTGTGGACCATTATGAAATAGTATACTTTCAAGTTTCAACTTACACTTTTTTTCTTCCATGTTTTGGAAGAATTTTATGGATGGATTTGGTATATGTTTGTTGTGCATAAAGATTCATTGGTTTCAATTCGATCATGAACCATTTACATCTGAAGCATGCTCTTAGTAGTTTAGCTGTAATAGAGATCAATGAAGAGGTAGAAATTTGATCAGCACAAATTTATTGAAATGTGTACTAAAAGAAGAAAATATGATACTAGCTAAGCATAAAAGTTGAACCCAGCAATCTTCAACATTAATGGCATTATTGGTACCAAACGAATTTCTTCACAGTATTATTAGTCAATTTAGAACTTCCTGAAGGTAGTTGAAAAGGAAAGATCTGAAGTACTTGATATATTTGTGGAAAGCTGGTTTGATGAAGTAATTTGACAATTTCTTGCACTAGTTTTGGATCATGAAGAAAAAAGAAGCGGCCTCATTACTAATTATGGTGCCAAGTAGGTGATGATAGCAGGAGGTGCAAACCATGAGGAACACAACAGCTAGGCTGTTACACACTTCTCTTTTTGGTAGTTAATACAGAACCTTAGGGGGTTGATGCATGCCTAATGAATAGACAATCCTTTTGAACTGCTGATTCCTGAGGTCATAAGCAAATGAGCAAAAAGCTCATATAGTTTTCTAAGCCACATATTAATTGGATCCCATTTTTTATTTGTGAACATGGTTTCTGTAATCTTCACCAGGAATACTGGCACATGTTTTACACTTCAGTTAATTATCATTTTGAAAATGTGCTGCAGGAAACAACACTTTATGTGACACTTGAGCCTTGCCCCATGTGTGCTGGAGCAATCCTCCAGGCTAGAGTTGATACTGTGGTATGGGGAGCTCCCAACAAACTACTGGGAGCTGATGGCAGCTGGATCAGGTACTTATTAGAATATTTACCCTTTTTTTTTAACTAGATAGCATATTGGTATATTCTCGTTTATATGCTCAAAAGCAAGTTGAACTGATATTTTTCCAATACATCATGCTTTATTGATTTTCATGATACATGTCCTACCTAATATTTTGCTTTGTAAATGTCTTCTCTCTTCTCTACATGCATGGCGACAACTGAGGTTATAATCTTCACTCATCATGCTTATTATGATATCATGAACACGGTGTGAATGGCAAGTTCTGATCAACATATAACCTCTAATCCAATCACATGAGTCCCTTTGACTTCTGTCCACACCTTTTTGCAAGACTACGGACAGTTTGACCAGGATTTCCTTTTGCATTAATATCTTCTTCACATTTGTCTTATTATAATAAAAGAAATTCTTGCTGTGTACTCTTGTAAACTTTCATATCTGTCCATCTACCTTGTAAAAGTGTGAACTGTCTGCATATACCTATAGACATTAAGAACCCAGTAGGTTGCTTCTCCTCAACAACCCAGTAGCATTGATTTTTGGGAGGTCACCTTTACAAAATATCCCCTCCCTCAATTCTATTATCTAGTGGGGCCCCACCTATTGCTCACATCAATTTCTGTGGTGGTCACACCCAGTCCGAGTGGGATGGAGCTTTATGGACATCTTACATTTTTGTGGGGGGTTATGCAGAAAAATATAGAACTTTGGAAGGGTGCTGTGGTATAAACCCCATAATAATTTATCAGAAGTCGCAGGTATATAGTGGAGTGTGGATCCTATTTCATGCTTGGATCGATTGTAGGTCCGCATAGTGTGACGCAGTTGCAGAATTCAATTTGGATCCATATTAGGATTCAAGGTTCCAGTTACCATTAAGACATTGATAAGAAAGCAGATCTTGTTGGTTTTGGATTAGAAATGAGGTGGGCCTATCACTCTGGGGCTGGAGCCTGGAATCACGGCAGGCCTGCATGTTAACATCCAGTTGTATCTGAGGAAACCCACAAATAATTGAAAATACAGCTTGATACGCAGGATGTAAGATGGAAGAGGTCCAGGGCTGTGGTTGGTTCACGCTTAGGTTTCCGTCTATCGATTAAGCAAATGACTTTTCCAACCTGCGTTGTTGCATCTCCTAATTCAACTATGCTATTTATTGGATTCATTATGTATAGAATCCAAGCCGCAAGTTTCTTTTCAATATTAATTATGTTACCAGCTAACTGTTTGTGGACTCCGCACCGTCTGTGTATTCTAAATAACGTTGTTGATCACTTGGTCTCATGATACCATATCGACGAGCTGTTACTTGCAGTTATGTCTGGTATGATGTCGCATTTAGGTGTTGATCTGAAATCATGTAGAGTTTCTACAGAGAAACTAAATCACCATGAATCAAGATTTTCTAAGTTGTTCTTGTTGTACTTGGCTTATTCTAAACTGGGCATGTGACAGTGTGCTGATTCATCGAGAGAAGGCTCTCTCATGAATCATAATCATCACGGTCTACTCTAATTCTTCTTTTACAGGCTATTTCCTGGTGATAATGGAGGAAGCAGTAGCTTGGATCCATCAAGCCAAATGGCCGGTCCTGTTCATCCCTTCCACCCTAACATAAGAATAAGGCGTGGGGTGCTTGCAACCGAGTGCTCCGATGTACTGCAACAATTTTTCCAACTCAGAAGGAAGAAGAAAAAGAAGCCGGAGTCATCATCGCAATCATGTCTGCCAGTGCCAAACCACCCTATAAAGTTATTTACGAGGATGCATAACATCTTCGCCGAAATGTTTTGCTTGTAGCGTTTCCAATGGGCTGGCTTTTTGATGTACGATCGATCGCCGGTGGTTAGCAGTTGCTTGTGTCGGTGCAATATACACAATGCAGAAATAATTGTCATGTTTTGGTTGCTCTCGATGATTTTTTATCAAATTAAAAAAAATGGTTGATAAGCTCTAACAATTAGTACGTCTAAGAGTGATTAGCTTTCCATTAATGTTGTCCGTAATTAAAACGTGCTGCTCCCAAACTGTGACAGGATAAAAGTAAAGCCAGATAACTTCTCTTCTGTTGCCTGCTATAGGATGGTGATCACATTGGCAGCAAAAGAGAGACAAGGAGGTAAATATATGACAACCATGCTACGAGAACACGCATCCAAAAGAGTATATATTCTTCCGAGTTCCAGTTCAATGGTAAAAGAATATCTTATCGTAAGTTACAGTCGGATTTTAGCAGTGTGTCGAGTTTCCAGCCCATCAGCTTGGCAACACACTTCTACAGGGGCCTCAGTTGCAAGAACTGATTTGTGAGAATAACAAGCTCAAAGCAAACAGACTGATGGCTGATTACTTCAGCAATTGCCAGCTTAGTCAACGGAAGAAAAGTTCATGTGATCCTCCATTTCTGCTCAAAGGCACTGCAAATCCTGTTTAAGCAGCATGCTGCGCTGAGAGGGTATTCCGAAACTGCAAAAGCCAAAGAAACCAGCCATTAGCTAGCAGATCCAGTTGTCACCCAAATACGCTTTTGAAGTTCCTTGGCAAAAGCCAAAGAAACCAGCCATTAGCTAGCAGATCCAGTTGTCACCCAAATACGCTTTTGAAGTTCCTTGGCACCGACACACGTTTCTAATCATAAAAATCATGTGGTTCCTGATTTTTTTTGAATATAATGTTCTGAAAAGCAACCAAGTGTCGATCGAGATATCATATGAGCATCTGCAGAGAATGGCTCATATTTAAACATTTTCAATATCATATAAAACTACATGCAAACATGGATATTTGTAGGGTTCATGCAATTAATTGGCTGTCTGCAAGACACTACATCAAGTAGATACCTGTTAGATCAGACAATATCATTATCCTTCTACAAAGACAGAACAGCATTATATCATAAAGCACTAAAGCGTCAACAATCGACATAGTTGTTGCGAACTGCCTGTTGATTGATGGGAAGCTTACTTGATATAAAATCATCAATGTATTCCTTATCGATCACTCCATGTGCCATTGCACCGACCTAAAAAATGGAAAAATGGAATGTTGTGTATCATTTATAATATTGTTAGAGTTCAATGAATAATAAAATAGACTCATATTTCAAAGATACCACAAAAACAAGGGTAGTGTCGTCGCTAGCAGCAGCAACATAATTACACAAGTTAGCCAACTTTGCTGAACTGTATGAGAGACCTACAAAGAACAGACTTCAAAAATTAAAAGAAGTGATCATTCGTAAAGTTTGTTTCAAATAAAATCAAAATATAAAGTATCACCTATTTTCCTGGAATTGACAGGCAGGTGGCGAGTTACAGGGTTCTTTATTATATTAAGAAGCTTCTCCCGCTTGCCAACAGCAGTAATGCTTAACTTTTGTAACAATTGTGCTACAGCATTAACAGATCAGATGTGGCAACTTCCACAAGTTAATTTACTGAAATTCAAATGTACAACAACTGAGAGGAAAATAATTGCAGATCTATTGTACTTACACATAAGACCGCAGAATCGCTTGAAAGTCCTTGGAATGCGGACATATGGTTTAATTTCAAAAAGCACGCCTTTTTCTGTTTTTACATAGACAGCCTGCAGTCTACCAGCCTTGGCTAGGGGGCTATCAAATATTGCAAGAAGTGCCTATTGCATCAGTTGACATGTAAATGTCTATATGTTAGTAGAGCCACAAAACTTTCCCCAAAAATTGGGAGTGAACTTTTCAATGCAGAAGTATGAACCTGAGCATTCAAAACAAATAAAATGAAGCAGATGGGCATCTCATGATCATTAAAACTTCTCAGCTATTGAATGTCGAAGATCACACAATTATTGGAGTATCTAATGAAGCATAATTTATATACTGCAATTTGACAAGGATGTGCTTCCTTAGGCCACTCTTCCAAACACAAGCAAGATTGCCAAATTATTATAAAAAAAAAAGACAACCAAAACATTCACAACTATATAGTGAGAATTGAGAAACAGACGGAAAAATGTAATACATAGGGAGCTGGCAAATAAATCGACGCACCTGATGAATAATGTCCAAATTATAAAAGAAAAATGACAACCAAGACATTCACAACTATATGGTGAGAATTGCGAAACAGACGGAAAAAATGTAATACAAAGGGAGCTGGAAAATAAATCGACGCACCTGATGAATAATGTCAGGCCGATAATCGGCAGGATTCCTATTCTGCTTCTTTAGGTAATTTGCATGGTCATCCGAGTTCAGGATCTGGAAATTCTGAATACAGAGAAAGACAAGTTTATAATTTCCACACCCAAGGAAACACCAACAGGAAGGAGAGAAAAGAAGAGCATAGCCCACTCGATACAAGGGAAGATGAACAAAAAGAGACTCCTTTTCACTTCTCAAATCCTCTAACGGGACCAGAAACCATGTTTCTCAAAATGAAACCCAAGATTCCGACAAGAAAACACTAACTTGACAGTTTGATTTGCCTTCCAAATTTTCAGATATTAGGTCCTACCCAGTACCCCCAAAAAGCACTGTATAAGCAGTTTGATTTGCCTTCCAAAATTTTCAGATATTAGGTCCTACCCAGTACCCTTTAGACGATCAAAATGCCTACTTGAACCTAGAAATCACCTGTAAGGATATTGATCCACTTCAAGAACGGTAAGTCTGCCAAAGAAAGCAAATAATAGAACCCAAATTACCAATATGAAACAAAATTTTATGCAAGACAACTTTTTTCCCCCACAAGTCTTTCCAACTCCGGCCCACGAATTGCCTACCTGAGACTAGGTATGATCAAATACGTTACGAACATGGACTACAGATTCCATCAAAACCACTGTTTCAACGCAACCACAGCAGAGAAAACCCTACTCCCAAACCCTCGATTCGAAACTCTTGAGCGAGTCCGGCTTACCTTCCCGACCTTGCCCTTTAGACGGTCAAAATGCCTACTTGAACCTAGAAATCACCTGTAAGGATATTGATCCACTTCAAGAACGGTAAGTCTGCCAAAGAAAGCAAATAATAGAACCCAAATTACCAATATGAAACAAAATTTTATGCAAGACAACTTTTTTCCCCCACAAGTCTTTCCAACTCCGGCCCACGAATTGCCTACCTGAGACTAGGTATGATCAAATACGTTACGAACATGGACTACAGATTCCATCAAAACCACTGTTTCAACGCAACCACAGCAGAGAAAACCCT
Organism: Musa itinerans; assembly: GCA_001649415.1. Lineage (NCBI taxonomy): Eukaryota > Viridiplantae > Streptophyta > Magnoliopsida > Zingiberales > Musaceae > Musa > Musa itinerans. Next base: position 24,110 of record LVTN01001211.1, read on the forward strand.
ACTCCCAAACCCTCGATTCGAAACTCTTGAGCGAGTCCGGCTTACCTTCCCGACCTTGCCGACCTCCAAACACGCCTTCTCGAGGACGAATATGACCCCCGGCCGCTTCGTTTTATCGACCGGCGCGGTTATCGGGATGCCGGGCATCTCGTTAACGGCCTCCTCCGCCGTCTTCTCGTCCTCGGTCTCCGCAATCTCCCCTCCGTTTCCGGTCCCCTCTTCAACGCCGACGCCTTCTTCCTCGTCGGAGAGCACCTCCTCCTCCTCCTCAACTGGCGCCGGTTCTTCCACCTTTCGCTTCTTGAGCTTTCGCCCCTTCACGCCGTACGGCCGAACCATCTCTCCCCGCGCCGTCAGCGGCGACCTGATATCCAAAAGATTAGGGTTTTTGTTGCGCTGGGGAAGGGAGGGGTTTGAAGAAAAAGGACGGGGATCCGATCGTACAATTAGGGTTTGGCCCCTCGCTTTACTCGATTTTATTGCAAAATCCCTAATTGGCTTCTTGCATAAATATACTTTCAATTTACTATCCTACAAAATTATTTCAAATATATGTACTTAAACGTAAACTTCGACATACATTCGCGTCGACAGGGCTTCATTTATGGGGATGCGACATTTTCGGGATTGCTTCCTTACTGGGCCTAATAACGGGCCCAATTGAGAAACACGTCGACACCGCATTTGGGCCGAAGGGATAAATATCCGACTCATGTCAAATCATATGATGGGACTGCGAAAGGACTGCAAATGCCCCATCAAATCGACTAATCCTTTTACGTAAATGCCACTGCGTGCACATCAATCTTCACTGCCGGCCACCAGTCAAACAAAAGCCCAATCAACCGGCGACGGAGATGACACCAGCGCAACCTACGAAGAAAAGCTGGCAATCGACGACGAAATAAAATATGCAGCAACCACAGGATGACGCCGTCCTCAATCATCATTAGACTGTGGTACGATGGCCGCAGGGCTGCGAAACACAGAGCCTAAAACTGGGGTATCTGAGTCGTAGGCTCTGCTCCACGGTAACAGAGCGCTCCTGTGGGCTCGATAGGGTCAGAACTCCTCTGAGGAAGGCGATCAGATAAATGGTCCACAGAACCACCGGCCTCCGAGTTCAAATTCTTGGAATCCGCCATCTACTGTGCGGATACGAAGATTCATGATAGAACGTATCTTCTGATCGACTGTGTTCGTCAGTGGCAGCGGATTACGGATGTGGGATTGGATGCCTGTTTCAGAAGCTTGATCTGACAACAGAATAAGTGGCGCTGCAAAAGTAGCACATTTGTTGATTTAGCGTCGGGCATTGATGACATGCTTCGGACCAGCATGGAATGCAGCTCTGTGCTTCCTTACTGGGCCTAATAACGGGCCCAATTGAGAAACACGTCGACACCGCATTTGGGCCGAAGGGATAAATATCCGACTCATGTCAAATCATATGATGGGACTGCGAAAGGACTGTAAATGCCCCATCAAATCGACTAATCCTTTTACGTAAATTGCACTGCGTGCACATCAATCTTCACTGCCGGCCGCCAGTCAAACAAAAGCCCAATCAACCGGCGATGGAGATGGATACCAGCGCAACCTACGAAGAAAAGCTGGCAATCGACGACGAAATAAAATATGCAGCAACTGACGCCGTCCTCAGTCATCATTAGACTGTGGTACGATGGCCGCAGGGCTGCGAAACACAGAGCCTAAAACTGGGGTATCTGAGTCGTAGGCTCTGCTCCACGGTAACAGAGCGCTCCTGTGGGATCGATAGGGTCAGAACTCCTCTGAGGAAGGCGATCAGATAAATGGTCCACAGAACCACCGGCCTCCGAGTTCAAATTCTTGGAATCCGCCATCTACTGTGCGGATACGAAGATTCATGATAGAACGTATCTTCTGATCGACTGTGTTCGTCAGTGGCAGCGGATTACGGATGTGGGATTGGATGCCTGTTTCAGAAGCTTGATCTGACAACAGAATAAGTGGCGCTGCAAAAGTAGCACATTTGTTGATTTAGCGTCGGGCATTGATGACATGCTTCGGACCAGCATGGAATGCAGCTCTGTGGCCACTTCTGAAATGTTCCAAAGTGGTGTGCTGTATGTAAACGTCTTGTCCTACTGTTGGTTGTGCTATGGCAGATGCTGTTAACATCTATCTGTAAAAGAATGCTTCCCTGTATCACTTTTTAAAGGATTTTTTTCATCATAAAAAATCTGTCGGCCTCTAAAAGTATAAAGAGCGAAATTTTTACATACTGTTTTAATTGTAAAAAATTCTCTTAAAATATTTTTGATCACATGATAAAATTATTTTATCCCTATTTTCGTCGGATTCATTATTGTTTACGACATCGTCCTATGCTATCGTGGACCGTTGTGGGCGTCAATTCTAACCATCCTCGTTAAACATTAAAAACATCATGCATATAAAGGAGGGTGTCCTGTAAGATTAGTATAAATGTCTAATCAAGGATAATCGATTAGGTGAAGAGGGATAGTACAAATGTCTGATCAAGGATAATTGATTAGGTGGAGAGGGATAGTTGACGAGGAGAGCGATGATCATTTAAAAAAAAAAAAATGGTCTTTAGAAATTTTTAAATATTAGGATGTGTTATGAATTTTTTTTTAACTTATGATTTTTTTTCTTCAGAAAATTCACCCAAGTCATAATCTATCTATTGCTAGAAAAAAGTTTTCAATATCCCTTTCTGCGATCTTCATGAAGGTGTTCATAAGCATATTTTAACAGATGGAAACGGGTAAGGGACAGTAGTTAGATAACTATTCCAACATTCTGCTCGATTACAAGTAGTTTAAAAGAAGAAGAAGAAGAAGAAGAAGAAAAATTGACGTATAGAACTATCTACCTACGCAGGTTTGCAAATTTACAAGAGCATGATCAAAAGAAACATGATGATCACCACTTCCTGAGCAACAATTCCCCACCAAAAACCACTAATCGAAGAAGGCAGAGCAGGAAGCCAAAAGCAGGGCACCAGACCAGAATTCTTGTCGAGATTCCCATTGTCTACCCTTCCGTTGGAAATGGAGTCATCATAGGTCGAAGGCTCTCGGTCCTGCTTGCATTGTGCCACACCATAAGGAACATTTCCCGTGGCCACGGCCACAGCATCGTAACAGAGATTTGGGTTGTCCCATGAAGCAAATTTCTTTCCCATCCTCCGATAGAACCTCTCGGGGAACCGAAGCTCTCCTGTCAAATTGTTGCCATTGAGATAGAGAGCATTAAGAGAAGGCAGAGCTGCTAATTCAGAAAAGACACTGCCGGAGAGGTGGTTGTTATCTAATGCGAGGTATCTCAGTCTCTTCAGGCTCGCAATAGCTTCAGGAATCGTCCCGGTCAAGCCCATATGAGAAAGGTCCAGGGTGGTAAGGTTCCTCAGGTTCTCCCAACCGAATTCCACGATACTCCCACCCCATGGGTTGTAAGACAGAAGCAAGTACTGAATCGACTCCGTGCCAAGGAGAGATTTCGACGAAGCACCAGTTAAGCTGTTGTTCCTGAGGTCCAGTAGCGTGAGGTGCCTGAGATTTCCGAGCTCCGGTGGAAGGCTTCCGTGTAATTGGTTATTGCTGAGATCCAGCTTCAGCAGTGACCTAGCGTTGCAGAGAGAAGAAGGGAGAGAACCCGTGAGAGAGTTCCTGCTGAGGTCCAAGATCAACAGCTCAGCCAGATTGTTGCAAAGCGAAGCTGGAATTGTCCCGGACAACTGATTCCCCGACAGCATTAGCCTCTTCAGGTGGATTAGATTGCCAAGTTCCATTGGCAGCTTCCCAACAAGGGAGTTCTCGACCAGCACCAGGGACTGCAGATTCCGAAGCTGACCGAGGTCGGCTGGGATTTCTCCGACGTAGCCTCGATTCGAGCGCAACTCCAGGGTTTCCAAGTTTTCAGCAAGATTCTCCCAGTCGCTCGTCGGTATGATTGTTTGTCGACGAGAAGAGAAGCAGCTAAAGATGGAGAGGCTTTTGAGATGCTTGAGCTGAAAAACCAGTGGACTGAACTCTGCTTCCTCCGCGCATTCGAGGGAATTATCAAGGATAGGTCCGATGCTTATGGCTGTAACATACCATAAACCATCAAAAAGATCGCACGACACCCCCTGCATTTGAGAACTTTATGGATCAAATATGCGAAGAAGGCTGTGTTCTTCCTCCAAGTTCATAGCTGAAGAGTGCTCTTATCCATGGCATGAAGCTAATAATAAGAAGTGGGATACTCCACAACTCGATTAGGTATCAACTAAAATGTGTGTTTGTAGGATAATGCCATGCCGAACATGTTTTTTGCGATTCAAAGATGAAGTTCTGCTACCTCCGATTAAGAATTTTAAGAGAGAAAATAACTAAATTTAACTTGTAGCGGAAGAACAGAAAAGATGAGAACTTCAAAGGTGAGATAAACTGCACACATCAGTTGACTAAGCATAAACAAAGCTATTAAACAGTCGATCTCTGGATAGAACCTGTATTTGTGTCCAGCCGCAGGGATCTGGATAAAGATCTGAGCCATTCCAGGATGTGCCGACAAAGCCTTGGATCACCCGATACAGGGCATCCCGCTCTGTCTTCTCCATCGGAGCAATGGCGCTTTCTTGTTCGGAGAACGAATGGAAGATGAAGAGAGGGAGGAGGAGAAAAGCCAACCGAGAATCGCTCTTCCTCATTGCCGATCCCGAGAGCAACTCAAGGTGATACTATTCGGCTGGATGTATATACGCTTTACAGGAACGAACGCAGGGCCGAACTAATCGAAGAGGGAGAAACCAAAAAGGCCGATAATCGGCAGGATTCCTATTCTGCTTCTTTAGGTAATTTGCATGGTCATCCGAGTTCAGGATCTGGAAATTCTGAATACAGAGAAAGACAAGTTTATAATTTCCACACCCAAGGAAACACCAACAGGAAGGAGAGAAAAGAAGAGCATAGCCCACTCGATACAAGGGAAGATGAACAAAAAGAGACTCCTTTTCACTTCTCAAATCCTCTAACGGGACCAGAAACCATGTTTCTCAAAATGAAACCCAAGATTCCGACAAGAAAACACTAACTTGACAGTTTGATTTGCCTTCCAAATTTTCAGATATTAGGTCCTACCCAGTACCCTTTAGACGGTCAAAATGCCTACTTGAACCTAGAAATCACCTGTAAGGATATTGATCCACTTCAAGAACGGTAAGTCTGCCAAAGAAAGCAAATAATAGAACCCAAATTACCAATATGAAACAAAATTTTATGCAAGACAACTTTTTTCCCCCACAAGTCTTTCCAACTCCGGCCCACGAATTGCCTACCTGAGACTAGGTATGATCAAATACGTTACGAACATGGACTACAGATTCCATCAAAACCACTGTTTCAACGCAACCACAGCAGAGAAAACCCTACTCCCAAACCCTCGATTCGAAACTCTTGAGCGAGTCCGGCTTACCTTCCCGACCTTGCCGACCTCCAAACACGCCTTCTCGAGGACGAATATGACCCCCGGCCGCTTCGTTTTATCGACCGGCGCGGTTATCGGGATGCCGGGCATCTCGTTAACGGCCTCCTCCGCCGTCTTCTCGTCCTCGGTCTCCGCAATCTCCCCTCCGTTTCCGGTCCCCTCTTCAACGCCGACGCCTTCTTCCTCGTCGGAGAGCACCTCCTCCTCCTCCTCAACTGGCGCCGGTTCTTCCACCTTTCGCTTCTTGAGCTTTCGCCCCTTCACGCCGTACGGCCGAACCATCTCTCCCCGCGCCGTCAGCGGCGACCTGATATCCAAAAGATTAGGGTTTTTGTTGCGCTGGGGAAGGGAGGGGTTTGAAGAAAAAGGACGGGGATCCGATCGTACAATTAGGGTTTGGCCCCTCGCTTTACTCGATTTTATTGCAAAATCCCTAATTGGCTTCTTGCATAAATATACTTTCAATTTACTATCCTACAAAATTATTTCAAATATATGTACTTAAACGTAAACTTCGACATACATTCGCGTCGACAGGGCTTCATTTATGGGGATGCGACATTTTCGGGATTGCTTCCTTACTGGGCCTAATAACGGGCCCAATTGAGAAACACGTCGACACCGCATTTGGGCCGAAGGGATAAATATCCGACTCATGTCAAATCATATGATGGGACTGCGAAAGGACTGCAAATGCCCCATCAAATCGACTAATCCTTTTACGTAAATGCCACTGCGTGCACATCAATCTTCACTGCCGGCCGCCAGTCAAACAAAAGCCCAATCAACCGGCGATGGAGATGGATACCAGCGCAACCTACGAAGAAAAGCTGGCAATCGACGACGAAATAAAATATGCAGCAACCACAGGATGACGCCGTCCTCAATCATCATTAGACTGTGGTACGATGGCCGCAGGGCTGCGAAACACAGAGCCTAAAACTGGGGTATCTGAGTCGTAGGCTCTGCTCCACGGTAACAGAGCGCTCCTGTGGGCTCGATAGGGTCAGAACTCCTCTGAGGAAGGCGATCAGATAAATGGTCCACAGAACCACCGGCCTCCGAGTTCAAATTCTTGGAATCCGCCATCTACTGTGCGGATACGAAGATTCATGATAGAACGTATCTTCTGATCGACTGTGTTCGTCAGTGGCAGCGGATTACGGATGTGGGATTGGATGCCTGTTTCAGAAGCTTGATCTGACAACAGAATAAGTGGCGCTGCAAAAGTAGCACATTTGTTGATTTAGCGTCGGGCATTGATGACATGCTTCGGACCAGCATGGAATGCAGCTCTGTGGCCACTTCTGAAATGTTCCAAAGTGGTGTGCTGTATGTAAACGTCTTGTCCTACTGTTGGTTGTGCTATGGCAGATGCTGTTAACATCTATCTGTAAAAGAATGCTTCCCTGTATCACTTTTTAAAGGATTTTTTTCATCATAAAAAATCTGTCGGCCTCTAAAAGTATAAAGAGCGAAATTTTTACATACTGTTTTAATTGTAAAAAATTCTCTTAAAATATTTTTGATCACATGATAAGATTATTTTATTCCTATTTTCGTCGGATTCATTATTGTTTACGACATCGCCCTATGCTATCGTGGACCGTTGTGGGCGTCAATTCTAACCATCCTCGTTAAACATTAAAAACATCATGCATATAAAGGAGGGTGTCCTGTAAGATTAGTATAAATGTCTAATCAAGGATAATCGATTAGGTGAAGAGGGATAGTACAAATGTCTGATCAAGGATAATTGATTAGGTGGAGAGGGATAGTTGACGAGGAGAGCGATGATCATTTAAAAAAAAAAAAATGGTCTTTAGAAATTTTTAAATATTAGGATGTGTTATGAATTTTTTTTTAACTTATGATTTTTTTTCTTCAGAAAATTCACCCAAGTCATAATCTATCTATTGCTAGAAAAAAGTTTTCAATATCCCTTTCTGCGATCTTCATGAAGGTGTTCATAAGCATATTTTAACAGATGGAAACGGGTAAGGGACAGTAGTTAGATAACTATTCCAACATTCTGCTCGATTACAAGTAGTTTAAAAGAAGAAGAAGAAGAAGAAGAAGAAGAAGAAGAAAAATTGACGTATAGAACTATCTACCTACGCAGGTTTGCAAATTTACAAGAGCATGATCAAAAGAAACATGATGATCACCACTTCCTGAGCAACAATTCCCCACCAAAAACCACTAATCGAAGAAGGCAGAGCAGGAAGCCAAAAGCAGGGCACCAGACCAGAATTCTTGTCGAGATTCCCATTGTCTACCCTTCCGTTGGAAATGGAGTCATCATAGGTCGAAGGCTCTCGGTCCTGCTTGCATTGTGCCACACCATAAGGAACATTTCCCGTGGCCACGGCCACAGCATCGTAACAGAGATTTGGGTTGTCCCATGAAGCAAATTTCTTTCCCATCCTCCGATAGAACCTCTCGGGGAACCGAAGCTCTCCTGTCAAATTGTTGCCATTGAGATAGAGAGCATTAAGAGAAGGCAGAGCTGCTAATTCAGAAAAGACACTGCCGGAGAGGTGGTTGTTATCTAATGCGAGGTATCTCAGTCTCTTCAGGCTCGCAATAGCTTCAGGAATCGTCCCGGTCAAGCCCATATGAGAAAGGTCCAGGGTGGTAAGGTTCCTCAGGTTCTCCCAACCGAATTCCACGATACTCCCACCCCATGGGTTGTAAGACAGAAGCAAGTACTGAATCGACTCCGTGCCAAGGAGAGATTTCGACGAAGCACCAGTTAAGCTGTTGTTCCTGAGGTCCAGTAGCGTGAGGTGCCTGAGATTTCCGAGCTCCGGTGGAAGGCTTCCGTGTAATTGGTTATTGCTGAGATCCAGCTTCAGCAGTGACCTAGCGTTGCAGAGAGAAGAAGGGAGAGAACCCGTGAGAGAGTTCCTGCTGAGGTCCAAGATCAACAGCTCAGCCAGATTGTTGCAAAGCGAAGCTGGAATTGTCCCGGACAACTGATTCCCCGACAGCATTAGCCTCTTCAGGTGGATTAGATTGCCAAGTTCCATTGGCAGCTTCCCAACAAGGGAGTTCTCGACCAGCACCAGGGACTGCAGATTCCGAAGCTGACCGAGGTCGGCTGGGATTTCTCCGACGTAGCCTCGATTCGAGCGCAACTCCAGGGTTTCCAAGTTTTCAGCAAGATTCTCCCAGTCGCTCGTCGGTATGATTGTTTGTCGACGAGAAGAGAAGCAGCTAAAGATGGAGAGGCTTTTGAGATGCTTGAGCTGAAAAACCAGTGGACTGAACTCTGCTTCCTCCGCGCATTCGAGGGAATTATCAAGGATAGGTCCGATGCTTATGGCTGTAACATACCATAAACCATCAAAAAGATCGCACGACACCCCCTGCATTTGAGAACTTTATGGATCAAATATGCGAAGAAGGCTGTGTTCTTCCTCCAAGTTCATAGCTGAAGAGTGCTCTTATCCATGGCATGAAGCTAATAATAAGAAGTGGGATACTCCACAACTCGATTAGGTATCAACTAAAATGTGTGTTTGTAGGATAATGCCATGCCGAACATGTTTTTTGCGATTCAAAGATGAAGTTCTGCTACCTCCGATTAAGAATTTTAAGAGAGAAAATAACTAAATTTAACTTGTAGCGGAAGAACAGAAAAGATGAGAACTTCAAAGGTGAGATAAACTGCACACATCAGTTGACTAAGCATAAACAAAGCTATTAAACAGTCGATCTCTGGATAGAACCTGTATTTGTGTCCAGCCGCAGGGATCTGGATAAAGATCTGAGCCATTCCAGGATGTGCCGACAAAGCCTTGGATCACCCGATACAGGGCATCCCGCTCTGTCTTCTCCATCGGAGCAATGGCGCTTTCTTGTTCGGAGAACGAATGGAAGATGAAGAGAGGGAGGAGGAGAAAAGCCAACCGAGAATCGCTCTTCCTCATTGCCGATCCCGAGAGCAACTCAAGGTGATACTATTCGGCTGGATGTATATACGCTTTACAGGAACGAACGCAGGGCCGAACTAATCGAAGAGGGAGAAACCAAAAGATGCAAATCAACAAGGAAGATCTCCGATGACTCGACCAAGGAAAAGTAGAGATTTTGACAGGGTGAGAAGAAGCGGAGCTTCTCCTGCCGTGAAGCGCAATAATTTCACGTCGATGGAAGCCAGACCGACGTTCCCAGAGAAAGCAGCACTCGGGACTCGCAAGAAAAGCAACAGCGAGCAGAAGATTTGAACAATGGCATGCGCGAACTCATGCTACCACAAAGAGCTAAACCAAAGATACGGACATCAAAAGGAAAAGGATCCAAGTCATGCGCGAACTTATACTACCACAAACAGCTAAACAAAAGATGTGGGCATCAAAAGGAAAAGGATCCAGGTTTGGCTTCTGTTCTCCGACTCTGATTCAGCCACCAACGAAAGAAGGCAACCAGTGCCGAGCAAGTTCCCAGAACCGATGCGACGACCAAAAAATAAACCCGACGGGGAGCAATCAAAGCATGGCAAAGAAGAATGGTATTTGAAGACCACAAGTTAGAGAGAGAGAGAGCTGTAACGTTGACATTTATCGGAGCTTTTTAAAGTCGAGTAATGATGGGAAGGACTACAACGGGAAAAGCGAGTTGAAAGGATGGAAGATGGATGCAAGGCCGCAAAACAAAGAGAAGGCTGTGTCTGAGCCGGCAAGAATCGTACCCTGGGTTGGTTAGTTGTCTTCTACGGCCCCCCCTCCTCGTTCCAGTTATAACCACTGCCGGAAGAGACACACTAGCCATAACAGGTATGGTATTGGTCCAAATCTAATCTTCTTGCCCAAATCCATTGACTCACCGTAAGACAAGACTTTTCTTAGACTATATCAGATTAATCAGTGAGGTGAGATTGTATGCCTCCTTTTGTCCTCATGCCCTACAGTTTACGAAGCAAATAGAGAGGCGGGCTGCTCTTTGGCATGGTGCTGCAGAGGAGTAATGAAAAGCTACACCGACCGATGTTTACAGGCCTAGAAAAGCCACATGGAGTGTGCCCTTTCTTTGACGGTGGAGGTACTCTGCACTGCAGCCTGATCCTAATTTACCTGCCGTTCCATCTGCGAAATGCCAGCCCGAACAGTATCTACCCTTTAAGACTCACCAAGAGGCAGGCAACCTCCAGAATCGGTCTGCTATCTAAACGCACTTGTGCCTCAGACATCAATGGCTAGCTGGGCTTCATGAATGAATCCCTCTGAATGGAACTCCCTCCGGTCGAGCCTTGGTTTCAATCCAGAAGCACGATGAGTGCATGATTGCATCAAAATTTCCAGACTGGTAGTTGTTCACCCGGATGTAGCGATGGCCAAATTAAAGCGTGGAGCTGTATATTAGCAGTAGCATAACCATGTAAGTTTCAGAGCAGGGGATGATGTATATACACCCTGACATGTAGGTTTAAGATGGCCAACAATTACTGATGCAGTTTGCAAGAAGACAGCTTCGTTTGGAGATCTCTGACGACTGTAGGACAGCGGCAACTCACGCCTCGGTGTAACTTGGCATGTACATGTTATGAGGGAGCAAACAAAGAGGAAGGTCCAGACCAAACCCACCGACATGGCAGGCCACCACGTCGCAAAGCTTGGGTGAGACAGCAGCGGCATTAAGGAGCCATTGAGATGTGGTACCGTGGACCACCTTCTGCGAGATAAAGAAGGAGAGGTGGATGAGGCCACCTCCCTGCCCCTTCTTTACGCCCAGTCCCTGCGCATGCCGGCGTTCACATTTTGGCAGCTGCAGCTCCGGGAAACCGATCCAAAACCATGAATCTTGAAGCCACAATAATATAGGTTAAAAGACACCAAAAGAATCGATCGGAGGAGAGTAGGAGAAGATACTGCCCGACTATGACTCGGGAGAGGGGAGCGGGTGGTGGACATCACCATTGCCGGATGTTTATTTACACTTATATTCCTTTGATTAGCCTATTATCTATGATGTTTAGTTGATTTATCTTCTATGATCCATGAACTTATAACTGGATCGAGATTTATTTGAATATCCTTTCTTACGATTAATCATAAAAAGAGAATTAAAGATGGTTGTGGACGAGCCCAAGAAGGACTAGTTTGCTGTAGATCTTAGGAAACCAGCCCACGACATGTCTACATTTTAGACCATTGCTGCATTCTCAGGCGCTGCAGCAACAGAAGGCTGCTGCAAGCCCATAGTTTGGGACGCTAAGTTTATTAGGCAGCCGCGCCACCCTCTTTCTCTGCAACCTGTGATACCCTAGGAATGGCAATTACGTGGTTTGGGACCCTATAAAGCTTGGCTCCCACTTTTCTATGTGATCCAATTATTATATCGTGCATTAGTAAACCTCTTTCACCATCTCATGATAGAACCTTGCTGGAGAGAAATTACCACATATAATAATTACGTGGTTTGGGACCCTATGAACCTTGCTGGAGAGAAATTACCACATATAAGATCATAATGCATGACTAAGTAATCTCCTGACCTCCCTTATAACTACAACCACGATGTTGTCATAAGTCACAATAGCAGTATTAACAACCCAAGCACCTTGAAATTAGTTGAGTGTTGCTTTGTGCATTGAAATTATGTGTTTTCTTCGTTCTCACCCCATCAGAGGCTTCTTCGTTCTCGCATATAATTGGCATCCCTACCGCTCGTCTCTAGCGTCCTAATTAATGTAATAAATACAGATATAGCAAACAATGGAAGCATTCCCAACCCAACCCCACAGCCCACGTTCTAAGAGCCCACCATAACAGATAGGTAGCTTGGAAGCACGTGAATCCATTATGGCAAGACAGCTTTCATGTCTACACAGTCCGGACTAACTAAACATGGTAGAGTGCAAAGAGGAGGACGAGGGTTAGCAGCGAGAGCTGGAACAGGGACAGAGACCCGACGGTGGAGCATCCGCCATGCCCACCGATCTGGTCGGATCCAACGGCGAGCGGCATGTCGTAGAGGGAAAGCGAGCACGAGGTTGGATCGGAGCCTCCGGCGCCATCCGCCGCCATGAGCACCCGGAGGACGGAGGTGGTGGCCGGCAGGAAGAGCGTCCGGTTCTTCGAGAGGAGCCATGTCACCCCCATTAGTTGGCATTCCCTGTCGTGAGCCGGGGTCGCCTTCTTGTCCGACCCGTTTGCATCGCCGCCACCTCGCTTCTCTTTGGACTTCAGCTGCCAAAACCGACGCAGATTTAGATCTGTTAATGAGCAGTCGAAGGTAGAGATAAGCGCAGATTTGGATCTGTTAACGAGCGAGAAGACAAAATTTGGGGAATTTATGCTTGAAATGCCATGTGACGACGCTGTTTTTCTGCAATCATTGATCGGAGAGAAGAGAGCGTCGGAGGACAGCATTGGCAATGGCTCACTCAGCTAAACTACAAGCTTTCTGGGCCATAGGGACGGTCGAATTCTCAGACAAACTGACGCGAGTACCTATGCATGTGAATCCACATACATTCTGCTAAGTTCTACCTCAGGTATTTCCAACCAGTGAATTCATACTGATTGACTTTTTCCCGACAACTCCTATTGACCCACAGGCAGCGGCAATCATAGGCTCGAGTGTTTCAACTGAGAATATAAGAATTTAAGATCAGAATATTTTTGATGACTTTCAGCTAAAAATTTAAGAGTTTGCTCGATTGGATACTTATTTTAGCAAATTGATACGGAGAATATGTTAATTTCGCAAGTCCATCCCAACAAAACTGAGAATGGAGAGAGGTTTAAGATCGAATAGATTGGAGGATGATTTCTTGGAGGACTGTCTTTTTAACGTCTCATCCCAAACCGCACCTTGCGAGTTAAACGAGTTGAGCGAGTCAGCTAGGGAACTCAAATGGGGCGAGGAGAAACTCACCTGGTTAAGGGTCCGAAGGCACCGTGTGCACCCGGCGAATCCGGGGCGGGCGCAGTCCCTCTCCAACCGCCGCCCGGCGTCTCCCGCCGGGACCCACCGCCCCTCCGTGGCGTTAGCCACGAATGCCCCCGCGCAGGCCAGCCGCCGAAGGCGGACGCCGCAGAAGCAGTACGCCGCGTCGCACGTGCCGTTCACGCGCGGGAGTTCCACCCCGCGGTCCCGGAGCGCGCGCTCCACGCCGCCGATGCACGACTCGGAGTCATCTGGCAGGGTGGGTAGATCGTATCCGGTGGATGGCAGAGGCCGGGCGGCGAGGGCGGAGGCGGAGTAGGCGGCGAGGAGCCAGGCGTTGAGGGTGGGACAGCAGCGGGAGCGGGAGGGAAGGCTGCCGTCGGATGCAGCGCAGGCAGCGGAGACGGAGGAAAGGAGGTCGGTGGGAGGGTCGAGGGGGCATGCGGCGGTGGAGACTTCGGACTGCTCTGGGAAGGCGGGGATAGTGGCTGGTGGGGAGAAGGAGGAGGCGGCGGCGCCGCCAGCGGCAGCCGCCGAGGTGGAGGGTATGAGCTGAATGGAAGCGGGCTCAGGTTCGGGCAGGACAGGCTGAGCGGCCGAGAGAGTAACCTGGAGGAGTAGAAGAGATAGCAGCAGCGGTAGGAGACGAGGCATTGTTGTCATTCCTCTCTCTTCTCTTCCCACCACAGTGTTTCTTCTGAGGCAGTGGAGCTTATGTCGCGCTCTTGCTTCGTTCTCGGGGAATGGGTGCAGTGCAGTGCTTTTGCTTTTCTGATGTGTGCTTGCCCCTTCCTTCTAATATCGACTCACTGTGAGTAATAGATTGGTGCCTGGGGTTGATTGTACATATGATTGGAGGTGAACGTAACTCGCACATAACAGTGTAGAATACACTTCGGTGAAAATATCACTCCCCTGTGAACAACGAGTACTTCTCCGTACCTGCAAACCGTTGTGTTTCTCCTTCTCACTAAATCATGCTGATGGTGGTTGTGACTGGTACATGACATACGGAAACATGGTGAAATCTCACTAAATCATGCTGATGGTGTTCGACTGGTACATGACATACGGAAACATGGTGAATTGTATTTTAGATCCCGTATGTTGGTACCCTTTTTTGGTTCTAATTCGCCGGTGGGCGACAACCTTGGCCTGAGAGTGTCATCGAGACACCGCACCAATTTAAACGCATTGAATGGGACGCTAAACTTCTCGTGTTCCTGAATCTTGATAAATGCTTCAATCTTTCAGTCAACAACAGTTATCATGCGTAGGTTCTTCTCCTTCTTTTTAGGTCTTCTACTTCCTGCAAAGTAAGAAAGAAAAAGCAATTCGACTATCCTTTTCATCATCTCGAGAATTTGGTCAAGGTATTTGCTGCCTCCCAAAAGCTGTCACACAGTCCTACACAGTGCATAACCTGAGTATAGTATAGCAGGAGATGGTGGGACAGCAGAGAATTTTCTCCACCGAAAAGAAAAGCAGTTCATCGTTCTTTGAGTTGCCATCACCTGCTCGTCCTCCATCATTCTCTGGTTATCATTCCTGGTGATGACTTCAAGATAGAGTTCTAAAGCTCGTGCTTATGTGTGCCAATGCCAAATTAAGCTCTCGACTAAACAGAGAACCAGAACAAGCAGAACTCCATCATTAAGTTTCGTCAGCCTTTTTGCGAGCTGCAATCACATTCTTCTCATCCTGTGAACTCTCGCCCTTTCTTGTGATTCATTCAGCATTAACCATAATAAAATGGACCGGTGTTGGTGAAGTGTGGCATGAGCACTTTTAGGCAGCACTATTCTACTTCCTTAAATCCAACCATCGATCCTTCCTGGCACGGAGAGATGACCACAGCTGCACTGATACCGAGAAAAGAGGGAAGGGAGTGAGACCTTCGAGAAGGGCATCGATTAAAGCCCTCCCTCCACAGGTTCTGTTTCATGTCTCACAGCTTGACGCTCTAAGTGGAACGCAGTGGAGCTTTCGATGCTGTAGCTGTTGACGTATTTACCGGGCATTGGCTTCGCTCACCTCACGCGCGTGAACGAAGCCAGTGACTGAGTCATGGACGCTCACGGGCGCGTGACGACGGAAGCAAACAGCAGGGAGCCGTGCTTGGGACCGCATCACTGCGTGTCCAACCTTGTCTGTTTGTCGATGCGCTCACAATCCCAGCAGACAGCGGTTCTGAGCAAAGGATTCTAGGAAGAAACACTTGACGAGGCTGCGTAATGACATCAAATCATGGGCCTTTTACATGGGATTTTATCTACAGCAGCAAGCCAGTGCGAAGATCCTGATGGATCACGCTGAGTCGCCCCATCGTCAAAGGTAACTATTTGTTCCCAAGTAGCCGAGTAATTCTGCGTGTTCTTCATTTCTAAGCACTAATATATAATAAACTCTGTCTGACCATGAATTATCATCTGCTTTCCGTTTCAGCTTTTTGGAAGGAATTGTGTTGCTTGTTTCATGCACTTTCTTTTTACGGTTGCCTTGTGTTTGTAAGAATGCCAAAATGACCATGAATTTATCAGTATCTCATTCTGTACTCGGTTTTCTCTACAGCATTAGTCTGTGAGCTGAGTGAAAAGATAGTATGCATGAAACCTCATCAAGCGAGCATTAGTTTCCAGGCCGAAGGGCTTTACCGATAGGTTAAGATCAATTGCTCAAACCATGGATAGGCAGAATTTGGACCCTGACGCCGTAATGGCACAAACTGATAAGAGCACTAAATACAGAATTTGGAACCTGTCGATAGGTGATGTGGTCCTTTTTGTATCACTGCCAATCGAGTGGAATTGGTATTTGTTGCTATGCTGCAGACGGGATTTAAGAGAACAAGCAAGCAGAGACAATGCAGTAAGGCATGACAGGAACAGCCCTTGGCTGCTTCTTTTGCCTACCGGTGTTCTGTTTGTACTTAACACACTGTAGTTTTCATATTCTACCATGTTCATGGCTGATGACAAATAAATATTTTAATCAAGTGATCATAATATCTTGAAAACAAAACAATTTTTATGGTAATTTTAGTGGTTTCCCAAAAGATTTTCGTATTATGCTGTCCCTTTTTTGGGCCGTGTCGATATTAGGCCGAAAGAGAGATATATGAGCCCATTATTAATCAAAGCAAAACATATACTCTTTTTTTTCTGGAAAAAGAAAGAACAAGAAGTTATGAAATTTGGTTTAGCCTAATATTCTGCATGATGATTGGATGATATACATTACGACACATCTTGAGTCTCAATTTGGTCATATGAATCACTAGTTTGTTATTTATCTACTGATTATAAACAATTAAGTACCAGATGACTGGTTATGGTACATGTGAAACTTAAATGTACATTAGCTTGGGGATTAAAGACCTAACTCACCTAGCATGGTCTATAAGCTTTCACTTGTTTGAGGGTGACGACCGTAAACATCAACTCCAAGCTATTATTTAATGCCTACTGTATGGCACTCATTTGCTCATATACCATGCATGGAACAGAGAGCTTATTGGTCCATCTTAGTTCTAAGCTCTTGAGATCCCACATGAACAGCTGTGCTTGGTAGACTTGTTGTTATGTCATGCATTACACACTCCAACAGCTGTGCCCACCCAGCATTCAATGCTTTTAATCGCTGTCTTGATGATCCATTAATACTTAACCTCTATCATGCCATCTGAAGGGTGTGGGGGGGTGTTCTGTCTTGTACCACGTGATCTCCGCGGATCTGTGGGTTCATCGACAACAGGCAACCCACTCATCACTATCATTCATTTGGCTACTAATTTAGTCCTCCCATCAGTTAAAGCAAGTGTTAGCTGCTGTTGTTAATTGTGATGTTGGCTAAACAAGTTAAGGAGCACGGCTTTCAGCACAGTTTACATCGTAAGTTTATGTGAACAGCAGATTAGTTTAAGGCTTGAGCTTTACATAAGTTTGTGTCTGGTGGTGCAGTTTTCTTAACACGGCTTCAGAGAGGACCGAGAAGGCACAGCTCGGGTGCAACAGCAGAAAACATGCTTCGCTCGAGATCAACTGGATGCTTAATCAGAATTGTTAGTCCTTAGATCATTTAACTCTACGTTGATGTTCAAAAAAGTAGATCATTTAACTCTGCGACTATCAAGTTAAAATAAATTTCCCTAAGCTTTGAGACTTTTAAAGTTTTATGGCCTGTAGTTGTTTAGCTAATGTTGTGTGGGTTTTCATCGTTAATGCACCAAGACAACTGCCAAAAGCCATTCTGCTACTGCAGCACTGTTCATGAATTTGTTTGTCCGATTAAGTGCAATTTTTTTACTGAAAATTGACTTCATGAATGGCTAGTCATGCATCTGAATCCAAATGCTGCTTTGGAAACCATTTCTAGCTTTCTTCTTCACTGTTGTGTGTTACTATTTCTAACACTATCTCAAGTTTCTGTCTCGCAATCACAGAAGTTCTATTCATGCTTGCCATATAAAAAGTTGGGCATGCCAAGTTACAATGCGAGAAGGCATAAACAATGAGATGATGATTCAGCCTAGGAGATGACCCAGCAGGTAAAGACTCAGAGTAGGTGGTAAGCTCTAGAAATGACCTGAGTTGGAGTTGGAGTTGGATGGATCATATCAAAGGGTGTGTTAATGGAACCAAAATAAAGCGTCGATGCTGATATCTTGTTTCGGTATTGATGCCACAAACTAGTACAAAAAGGAACGCAGCATTTAAAGCTCCCGAGTATGATGTCCAGAATTATACTTGTTTCGAGATAAGAAGATGATGCTGGGGTTTCATGGCCACGTGCTACAGAGACGTGGAGGTGAGGAGGAAGGGGGGCTCATGTGGGAATCTTAGACGTGGGTTTGCCAGACTTCCAAGCCCTCCTCCTCCTTCATTCACGCCAGCTAACACCAACCTCTCACGGAAATGTATGCGAGCGCTTCTAAGGTCCATTAATTCTGATGATATAGAGAATTTAATGAACCCCTCACATGGATCTTTGTTTAAAGGAGCAGTAGACATCTCCCTGTATGAGTTGCAAGCCTACGCCATGCATATATAAGATCAAACAAGAGCAAATCCCCCGCAAGGAAGTCCATCCATCTTCTCCCCACTGTCGATTAGCACCACCGGGATTGGCCAAACTAGTATGATGCTCTCGCAAGGAGAAAGCTCTGACTCCCTCGGGCGCTACTCGAGCACTCTTCTTCCTTTCATGTCAGACCCGAGCAGCTCCTCTAGCAGCGCGTACGTGCTTGGCGCAGTGAATTCGCCACCGCAAGAAGCTCTCTCTTTCCTCGACTGCAAAGCCGCTGCATCCGAACACTGGGCCTACTCCAACGCTTCGGTGCTTAGCTTCGAGCAAGGCGACCATACGTCTGGTGCTGGTTACCTGAGCCTTGACCACGAGGACGAGTGTGATGCTTGGGTGGCCGCCATGGATCAGAACTATCAGCTGCGTCCCCCTGACATCAAGCGTCGAACCGCTGCCGATCGCTCGAGGCTAATTCACGCGCGAGATTCTTTCGAGGTAGAAAGCGGGTACGGTTCGGTAAGAACTCCGGTGAAAGATAAGCGGCAAGGTCAGGATCGGTTTGGGTTGGTGTACCCCGGCGCTGCAGCCGCTGTCGATGGCCGTCAAGAAAGCATTGGACGAGCGACGGTCCTACAGAAGCGTCGACACATGGTATTTTTTTTGTTGTTGATCTTTTTGAGTTTGATCATGCCGATACACATTAGGATAATCTATGGAATGAATCAAGCGCGGTTTCTTGAACTAAATTTAAAGGGAGAAACGAAGAAATTTTGTTCTAATTGCTTGAAATATGCAAAGCGATTCGGCACATTCTGATCGAGCATGGTTATGCATCTCGTTGCAGGATGCATGTGATGTTCCAAGTCCGAAGAAGCAGTGTGGTACTACTGGAAAGACAAAAGACAAGTCTAGTCCGACCAAGGATCCTCAGAGTATTGCAGCAAAGGTGCCTTCATCTGCTATATCTACACTAGTAATTCGGATATGTGTTTTGTTCTCTTTCTTACCGCTGTACGAGCAATTACTCAATCGATAGTTCGTGGATCACGTCAAGCACTAAAATAGATGTTTCCTCGTTACAGAACCGGAGGGAACGGATCAGCGAGAGGCTCAAAATTCTACAAGATCTTGTTCCTAATGGCACCAAGGTCTGCCTCGCATCAGATCGATCTAGTTTCCCATACGTGTTCCTTTCATGATCGTCTTAGCACTTATGTTTCTCCAAATAATTTCCGTAGGTCGACTTGGTAACCATGCTCGAGAAAGCAATTAGCTACGTGAAGTTCCTTCAGCTGCAAGTGAAGGTGATGCGCTCATCAAACTCTGTTAGTTTTCCTTCTTCTTCAATATATTGCATGAACTAATTAACATAAAGAGATTTGCTTCTTTGCATGCCGGTGCAGGTGTTGGCTACCGATGAATTATGGCCGGCGCAAGGGGGAAAAACTCCAGATGTCGGGCAAGTAAAGGAAGCTATCGATGCCATCTTATCCTCTCAAAGAGAGAGGAAATCCAGCTCTGAGCAGTGAACAATTTACATAGGAGATCAAAGCCCAGGAAGGAAGCAATGCTACTACGTACATGAGAAACGAGATAAAGAACTCGATGCAAGTAGAACCCACAAGGAATAGTTTGAATTTAGGTGTCGATGAGGACTTAATATTTCTTTCTTTTCTCTCTTTTTAGGGTTTCTTCCTTTCTTTATAGCTCTGTCTCTCTGACACTCGCTTTGTTCGATGTAGTGATAACTGAAATAAACTACAACATTTCAGGATTATATCGAATATTTGCCTTTGTTGTTGTCTTGTTCTAGCGAGAACACCCAGTTTCTCTTTACATGTTGAGAATCGAGATCGCCTGTTCGAGTGCCAATCACTACCAGAAGGATCTAAATGCATAACCTGGCTCCAAGATCAATCCTACATTCGGTACAAGTTCGAGCTAGTAAACAACACGAAGAAACAACAAGTAACCTGGCTCCAAGATCAAGCTCATGAAAGTTGTGCGATTATGTCAGTGACCTAAATGTCAAACAGAAGAATAATCACCAGATGAATAAATATACATTATCTTTTGACCTTCATCGATCAGGGTAACATGGGAGGTACAGCAGGTAGTACTAGAAAACGCCTTCTTTCGACTAAGAGAGTACTGGTTGATGCAACTACACGTCCTTCAACACATACGTGCAGGCATGATTCTTCTTAGATGGATATTATATGGCTGGGTGATGGAAGATCTAGAAGAGGAGTGGGTGATGCAAGTTTACCAAGTACCAGCTTAATTCGAGGTCGATGCTGTCCTTTAAAGAGCAAGGTAAACTATATAATCATGACAAGACCATAAGCAAGCCTTCACCGAGTATACATATACCTTCTGCTTCTATCAATTTATTTCAGCGACAAATAGAGTATAACATGGTGAAGTTCATGTTCTTGCATTCCCGGTGGTAAGACAGCAAAATGGCGGTATACGCGGAAGTACTGATTAGAAAATGTTATCTTTCACGGTGATCACCGAAAGCCATTTCTTTAGTAAGTGAACCCTAATGTTAGTAGTAGGGAAGAGCAGCAGTGAGAAATTGGAAGAACAACATGGAGTGCAGCGGAGGATACGTGCCCGCCACCAAGGGAAGGAACGGTGGTGGAAGCTTCACTAGCTTCACCTACCAAAGCGTTTGCGCATGTGTGCATTAATTTCAAGCCCTCGTCTCCAGGGAACACGTTCCCAAAGATCAACCCTCGAGGACTGATGAAACCCTAGATAGCTAAGAGCAGCCGGTTGCCGTTCTTCCCTAACACACAAACGTGCCATTAATGAATGCCCTAAGCAGAATCCATGTTTTTCCTTGGGAATATGCTACCGTAACTCGCGTCGCAAAGAGCTCCCCACCACATGATCGCTCGATCTGCTGGGCCTCATGCGGCCTCTTCGATCTGTAGCTCGGACGCTTCTTCATCGCAGACACGGGCAGCAACGTCGTGGAAGAATGACGACATGTTGTGTTTCTCTCGGTATTAAAACGAGCGAAGACATGAACTCTTTTATGTGAAATGTCTAATGCAAGATATAGTAAATTCATAATTTATATAATATTTTTTTATTTTAATATTTTATCTTTATAATACTAAATATTTTTAAGTAAAAAAGAGCTATAATTACTTGGGAGTGAAAAAAATCTTCTGTAAATTATAAAAACATGTCAGCAACCTTTGAAAAATTGTAGAAATAGTATCTAATACTCATGAAATATATTCGAATATTAACACTTTAATCTAATATGAGAATGTATCAATTGATAATAAAATTTGTGTATTAAATAAATAATGATAATTCTTATATAATAAATAAAATTATGAATCAGCCACATGTAACATATTTTGATGACATACATATTTATTAAATAATAAAGATATGCAACGGACATCCGATGGTGTTCTCTCTCGCTAACAAATGGATTGTATATTTTTCAAATGGAGATAACTTATATCATACTCCCAATAACGAAGTAATCGAAAATATTAGTCTACTTGCCCTTAGAACGAAAACAAAGTCCTCAATTAAAATGTCATGATTATTTATTTATTTTTTCATATATGTATTTAAGGAACTAATATGATAAAATATTATGATATACCATGTTTCATATTTGACCCACTAGATTTAATCCATTGATTGCTCTATAGTGTGATGAGCCAATAACTCTTTTCATAGGGTGCACTTTCAACATGGGTCACTTTACATAGCTATGTATACCACATTATAACAATCACATTCATATTTATTAAATCATAAGTTTTAAAATTTATTAAATTATAAAGACATGATGTATCAATATCTCAATAGCTCTCAATCAATCTAAACTCTAATGAAAATAATATAATTAACTTAAATCGGATTCAATTAAACCATGACTTGGGCATCTAATCTTTATTTAACTAGTTTGAAACATCATGAATTACTCTAATTTAAATTTAATTAGGTTCAATTGAGTCAAATAGGATTAAACTAATCAAATTAGTATAGAATCATCCTAAACAACCTTGAATCAATAAATGTCAGCAACCTTTGAAAAATTGTAGAAATAGTATCTAATACTCATGAAATATATTCGAATATTAACACTTTAATCTAATATGAGAATGTATCAATTGATAATAAAATTTGTGTATTAAATAAATAATGATAATTCTTATATAATAAATAAAATTATGAATCAGCCACATGTAACATATTTTGATGACATACATATTTATTAAATAATAAAGATATGCAACGGACATCCGATGGTGTTCTCTCTCGCTAACAAATGGATTGTATATTTTTCAAATGGAGATAACTTATATCATACTCCCAATAACGAAGTAATCGAAAATATTAGTCTACTTGCCCTTAGAACGAAAACAAATCCCTCAATTAAAATGTCATGATTATTTATTTATTTCTTCATATATGCATTTAAGGAATTAATATGATAAAATATTATGATACACCATGTTTCATATTTGACCCGCTAGATTTAATCCATTGATTACTCTATAGCGTGATGAGCCAATAACTCTTTTCATAACTCTTTTCATAGGGTGCACTTTCAACATGGGTCACTTTACATAGCTATGTATACCACATTATAACAATCACATTCATATTTATTAAATCATAAGTTTTAAAATTTATTAAATTATAAAGACATAATGTATCAATATCTCAATTGCTCTCGTTCAATACAAACTCTAATGGAAATAATCTAATTAACTTGAATCAGATTCAATTCAACCAGGACATAATTGAACCAACATCTAATATTTATTGAACTAGTTTGAAACACAAATTGCTCTAATTTAAATTTAATTAGGTTCAATTGGGTCAAATAGGATTAAACTAATTAAATTAGTCTAGAATCATCCTAAACAACCTTGAATCAATAAAATCAATAAAGGATAGAAGGAAAATATTCAAATTATTTAATTAAAAATAATTTTATTAATAATTAGGAAATAAATTAGTCAAATAGGTTCACGTAATTGATTGGGAAATAAATATGTTAAATATTTTAGATTATTTAATTAAATGACTAAATTCTTATATATATATATATATATATTCATATGATTAACAAAATAAATTTTAATTAATTTCTTAACCATATTACACAAACTAGGAAATAAATAATTTAAATAATAATTTGATTTATGATAAGGGGATAAAATTTCATTACATGAAATGATTGTGTGTTAGTGAATTACGATTAATGATGATAATTTAATGATGAGAGAATAAAAGCTTTAGAGTTTTTAATAAGGAGAATATTTGTCCCACTAAGAACTCGACACATGGTAATTTAGTTAGGGTTTAACTTACAATAAAAACCCAAACGAATCATAAAAATCAAGATAATTTTTTACTACTAAATCTAATTTACTTTTATTGATGGTTAACTTGAGTGTTAAAGGGATGAGGTCAGAAAACCCACCGTACCTTAGACTTTATTTAATTAGCCATGAAGCATGCATATGAGTTCACCATAACTTCGGAATGAGCATCCGAAATTCTTTTACAACATTACTAAGCTTATTCCTAGTTGAGTTAATATGGACATCGCTTACATTATCATTTGGTACTAGATGAAGAACTTATGTTGTAAGAATATCATTTTGTCCACCTGCCCAACAAACTCTTTAGTGAGGGTGCTTCATCGCCAACTCACAACACCACTAAAATAATTTAAAGCACTGTATATATTGAAATATTTATTATAAAATATTTATTTTTTTAAATTTCATGTCATTGATTAGGAAATAAATAAATTAATAGTTTTTGGATTTATTTAATTAATTTATTTTTATTAAAATTCACATCATCGATTATGAAATAAATTCCTAACTTAAGAAAACTAACTTTAATTAAGTTCCTAAACATATTACACAAATAAAAAAAAATAAAGAATTCAAATAAAATAACATATTAATTTTGATGATTTGATTTACGGTAAGAAAAGAAAATTTCCGCTGACGATATGATATGATATGATTGTGTGTGTGGGGATAGTTGAGTGAATTGCATTATTCAGGGAGCACACACTGTGATCTGCGATGAGATAATTTAATGACGAGAGAATAAAAGCTTTAGTGTCTTCGAGGAGGTAGCCCTTCAAACTTGGAGGCTAGCTAAAGGGGTTAGGGATGGTGAGTGCGGCAGCCCGTTTGGTAGCTAAATCTTGGTGTGCATTTGACAACCCTTTCCTCACCTCCATCGGCGACCTGAACGACACAAATAAAACAATGCAAGTTTTTGTCCCTCGGAGAGATGAACGAAGAACTTCATCATCACAACACTACCTTATAACAATGGTAAAAGGTTTTAAATGTCGATTGCTCCTCTCTACTAATGAAAATATCAATTCTACCTCATTAAAATGCCTTCCTAGCTCACGTGAATATGGCATTCCTCTCACTATTCCTACAACTTTCTCTATTTAAAATCGTTCTCTTGTTAAAGCCTCCAATTTTGGTTGCTTACCATTTTATTCCATTTCATTTTGGTTCGTATTCTTTCTTCCTTCCTCTGAATGCCAGTGGCATTTGTTTCTGCGTTGGACTTGGTGTTGGGCCCAGTTATGGCCCGATCGGCTCTTCCGATGCGAGCCTGATTGCCGAAGGCAACTCTTATGGGCTTGAACAGTACCCTTAAAAGGCTTACGATTGGCCGGCCCATTCGATCCTTGACATGCAGCGATCTGGTCCGTCCATATTTCAACGGTTAAGATCACTCCATCAAGCGTGATCCGCCCGCAGACGCACCCCTCGACGGGAGTCGTCCATCCACGCCCCTGGATCTCCCAACGCACCCCCTCTTATTACTAATCGCCACGTGTACGTATGTCCACGTGGCAATATGCCATTGGCACTATTGCGTCTTTGCCATGTAGTATTTTTGCTATATATATATTATATATATATATGTAAATGAGAGCTTATTATCGTTTGAAACAAATAGAGAGGAATAATAGAAAGCAGAAAGAAACTCTCGCAGAGTAGGGAAGACGAGAGACCGTTCCGCATCCTAGTTCGTTCCACAGAGCTCCTTCGGAGGCGACAGCGCCAAACCCTACCCTACTCATCCTCCAACGGTGAGATTCCCCGTCATCCGGCTACTGATTCCAAATTATTCTTGATCTTTGGCTGGAGCTCGAGATCGGCCGCAAAGATGTCGAGATTTGCGGCCGGAATCCGGATTCTTTTGGTATTAGTTTCAACCTTTTCCCTGCTTTTGATCCCCTCCGAACCGGCCGTCTCGAGCATCGATCTTGGCTCTGAATGGATGAAGGTGGCCGTCGTCAACCTAAAGCCCGGCCAGATCCCCATATCCATCGCCATCAACGAGATGTCCAAGCGGAAGTCCCCCGCTCTCGTCGCCTTCCATGGTGGTAACCGCCTCGTCGGCGAGGAGGCCGCCGGGATCGTCGCGCGGTACCCGGACAAGGTGTACTCCTTCGTCCGCGATATGATCGGGAAGCCTTACAAGAATGCGAAGGATCTCACGTCTTCTCTCTACCTACTGTACGACCTCGTCGAAGACTCGAGAGGGGCTGCCGGCATCAGGATTGACGATGGGGTCACCGTCTATACCGCAGAGGAGTTGCTTGCAATGGTCCTTAGTTATGGGATCACCTTAGCAGAGTCCCACGCGAGGGTCCCGGTGAAGGATGCTGTGATTTCGGTGCCGTCGTATTTTGGCCAGGCGGAGCGGAGGGGAATACTTCAGGCCGCACAGCTGGCAGGAATTAATGTGCTCTCGCTGATTAATGAGCACGCTGGTGCTGCTTTGCAGTACGGGATCGATAAGGACTTTGCGAACGAGTCACGGCATGTTATATTATACGATATGGGTTCCACTAGCACTTACGCCGCTCTAGTTTACTTCTCGGCGTACAATACAAAGGAGTTTGGGAAGACGGTATCGGTTAACCAGTTCCAGGTAAGACTCTGATCACCTTAAATTCAAATGTGCTACTTAGAAAGCTACTTTTCATGAAGTGCCCGTTGTTTGAACTCTTGGGATTATATCTTTAAATAATGTCCTATGCTTGCATTTGTCTCTACCAGCCTATCTTAGTCGTGTCTCGATCTTTCTTCTCTAAAAGTAGCCAGAACTTTTTTTCCTTGGTCTGCTTCCATTCTCTATGTATATACATGACCTTTCTTCTTATGTGGCGTCATGACCATATACAAATATACGGCCTCACAAACTGCATTTTAGAACACTGATGACAGAATTGTACTGTTACTTTCTAGGACTATGTAGAAACTTCTTAGATATATAGTTTTTCCTGGAATTTAAATGGATACTATGTGTATACTGGGAGACTGTTCCAACATCAATGAAAGAAAGAGCAGATGGAGAAACTTGCAAGTCAGGTTGATGTAATGTACAACAAGATATTGGGCTTTTTTTTTTTTTCTATATCGACAATGATGCCTTTTAGGATGTAACGGGTAGCCAAATCCTTCACCTTGGAATAACCTTAACTAATAGGAACCAATATGTATGCTTTGATAAAGCTATGGGTAAGAACATCAACAAATTGAAAATCATGTAGCTTATTGGACTCATTGATGCAAAGTAACAACTGGTGTTCAGCTGTATGAAAAATCAACTATAGAATATTTTGAGTTAGATTTAGGTGTAGGAATTTTGTGGGCAACCCTGCAAAGGCTGATATGAAAGTCCTTAGGCTGGAATTAAGCAATTTGGTTTCTATAATTTGCTGGAAACTCAGGACAGCATTCAGCAAATATGTTGTTTATCACCAAGTTGATCAATTATGGTTGAGAATCAATGTCTATTCATGAGTGATATCTCTTTACAACAAAGATACAAGCAGAAAATTTAAGACCCACCAAACACAAATAAGAGGAAGCAATAATAAAAACATGGATAAAAAGAAGATTCAGTTTTGGTGTTTCTTATGGCTTTGATGTTGTTGTAGAATGTGACTTTAGCTGCATTTTCTTGTTTCATATACTCCCATTAGTTTTGCTTTCATGCAGCATGCACATTGTTTAAATTTTGTTCTATACAGCAAAAAATGACCTGCCATGGTTTTGTCAAAACATATTGGTTGATTTAATCATTACTTGTAGGAGTTTCATGCTAGCATATTAATTCTGACAGGTAAAGGATGTTAGATGGGATGCGAAACTTGGAGGTCAAGATCTGGAATTGCGTTTAGTGGAGTACTTTGCTGACGAGTTCAATAAACAATTAGGAAATGGGTTTGATGTGAGGACGTTTTCTAAGGCAATGGCTAAATTGAAGAAACAAGTCAAGCGAACAAAAGAAATTTTGAGTGCAAATACAGTGGCCCCAATTTCAGTGGAATCTCTGTATGATGACCTTGATTTCAGGTATGATCACCATTAAGCCTTGTGGTGTTGGGTATTTATTGGCCTGGATAGGTGGAGCTGCGAATCTGATTGCTGATGACTTGAAACACATACTCTCTCGCTCTATATTTTCTATTCCTAATAATATAACTTGATTTCTGCCATCATTTGACTACTACCATTTCTCTTATTGTACTTCCGTCAGCACTATATTATTTTAATTTATCACATCATTTAAATTGTTAAAAGTCAGTTGTGGGATGCTTAACACTTGAGTAAACCTCTGTCAACTTTCAGTTAACTTGCATTCTGTTTTCATTGAGCTTTATTATTACTTGATTGTTGAGTTTGACTTTCATTATTATGTTCAATTAATTATGCATGTACGGTTGGATGCTTTGTCATATAATATTTTTCTTTCCCTTAATCTGCATGCCTTACTATGTTCATTTATGAAGTTTGATTGAATGACTAGTTTTATGATTGATGTTCTTAGGTTTTTCATGATTGTTTTGAAGCATTTTATATTTTGGAATTGGTTGTACCTAAGTTATCGGTCATTTTTTAAAATTTCATTGAGCAGAAATATTTGCTAACTTTCTTGAGGTTGTTACAAAAAACTCTTTCACAAACCAGGAGATGAAGTTTATCTGTTATTATTTGTAGTAATGTTTTTAAGAGGTATTTACCAGACTCAGTGATGTTATCTTAAAATTTTTTGGATGTTGTAAAAGTTATTTGTGATTGTATATTCCTGCTAGTATTTGCCAAGTTTATGCTATAATGTTATCTTCAGCTTTGCATTTTACAAAGTCAATACTGAATGTATTCAATGTTTGTGTGTTTCAGAAGCACTATATCTCGTGAAAAATTTGAAGAACTCTGTGCAGATTTGTGGGAGAGGGCACTTGTTCCATTAAAAGAGGTTCTGAGAAACTCTGGATTGAAGATAGATGATATTTATGCTGTGGAGCTGATCGGTGGGGCTACTCGTGTGCCAAAGTTACAGGTAACTAGAATAATATTTCTGTTTCTTTGGCCTTAATAACTTTGTTCCTGAAAATATGCCCTACTTATCGCATAGACAAGTCGAGTTCTGAAAGAGGCTTTAGCCAAGAGTGATCGTTACAAAAATGATCTATTTGTCGGTTTAGATTTTGGATGATGTTGTTCAGGAGGTTCTTGTCAAAATGTCCCTGTTTCGGAAGTTTTGTGTTATAGTTTTATAACCAAGTCAAATCAACAGCCATGCAGCTTATATGAAGGTATATTTTAAGCTAAAATGAAGATTGTGTAACATGGGTTGAGAAGTTGTCACCATTAGTTATTATGAGCTAAAATCTAAATTCAAGTAGGGAACTACTGTAGGTTTTGTTACGACCCGGTCTTATAAGATAACTGGTGTATTAATTTCATTGAGCCTAAACCACTGAAAGTTAACGGTAGTACAGCTATCGGACCTTTACAAGCTAATCTAAGTGTTAGTCTACTTCTGATGTGAGACTAAGCCTAGTGTTACATGTCTTTATATATCTATTAGATATCTAGAGTATCTGTTTATTTCTGTATTAGTGGGGCAAATTTAAGACTCTTTTTTAAAACAAGAAAGCACTTTAACAGTTTAACTTAACAATTTTCACCTAGATACGTTGGTACTTATCATCTTGGTTGATCACCTTTGGGTATAACTGGTGTTGGATTAGAAATCGTAACAAACATATCAAGAAATATGTTTGAACTAATATTCTTGCCTTCTAGATTTATTCATTTCGGATAATTGTATTTTGTTATACTTAAACCAAAGTCTGAAGTTCAGACTCTGAACAATCAATTAGACAGGGATTGCTAATCGTTTTAGTATATATTCTATTTGGTTGATGGTTGATTCCAGCAGCAAATTTACATGATATTGCCAATTACTTTTCTTAGAAACATCTTGAGAAGTGTAAGATCAAGTTGTATAGTTTTGATATGAATAGAAGTTGCATGTGGTCCCTTATGCACACCTTTTGTAGTTTTCGCTATACCTAGTTTCAATGATATGTATATCAGTTATTTATCAATGCCATGTTGATGATTACCTTAAAAATGTTCGATGGTGGAAATGACTTACTACAATGTATCATGATGCAGGCTAAGCTCCAGGAATTTCTTGGCAGGAATGACCTGGACAAGCACCTTGACGCTGATGAAGCAATAGTTCTTGGTGCATCACTACATGCTGCCAATTTGAGTGATGGCATCAAGCTAAATCGTAGGCTAGGAATGATTGATGGATCTTCTTATGGCTTTGTGCTTCAACTAGATGGGCCTGATCTTTTAAAAGATGAGAATACTGATGTGTTGCTTATACCACGGATGAAAAAAATGCCCATCAAGGTAGAAACTTTGCACTCTATTGAGTCTACTTCATATGTTTAATTAAAATTTTCTGATATAACACCTATTCGGGCTCTTAGCTCTTTGGTTATTGTCATAACCCTTTTGTTTAACAGTTATTCAGGTCTATTAAACATAACAAGGATTTTGAAGCTTCACTTAGCTATGACAAAGCAAATGAACTGCCCCCAGGAGTTCTTTCATCTAAGTTTGCACAATATTCAGTATTGGGTTTGACTGAAACTAGTGAAAAGTAAGACACCTCACCTCTGAATTAGTCACTACAGAGAAGCTATTGAAATCTTGTTGTTTTTTATTTAAGTTGCTTTTTGTGATATTTCAATATTACATATTATTTAATTTCTTTTTGTTTATTCTTTAGTTGTTTTTTCTAATTGCTAGTGTTACATTGAACTTCTGTGTCACCTTTTTCTTTTGAAGGTATGCTGCTCGCAACCTCTCATCTCCCATCAAAGCAAATCTGCATTTTTCTTTGAGCAGAAGTGGAGTTATATCTCTTGATCGAGCAGAGGCAGTTATCGAGATAACAGAATGGGTGGAAGTTCCTAGGAAAAACACTACATTGGAAAATAGCACCACTGACAGTTTTAATGTATCTACTGAAACAAGTCCAGGGAATACTTCACAAGGCAATGCAGAAAGCTTGAGTTCTGATGATGATGCTGATGCTGATATCTCACCCAATGCCACTAAAGGCAAGCAAGATAATGATATCAATACAGAAAAAATATTGAAGAAGAAAACCTTTAGAGTACCACTGAAGGTAGAACCTGAATGATTAATCTGCTTTTTTGTTATTTAAAAATCATTTTCTGAATCTAGAATCTGCTTGTATGCCATAGGTAGTGGAGAAATCTTCAGGGCCAGGATCTGTTCTTTCAAAAGATTCATTTTCTGAAGCTAAAATCAGATTAGATGCACTTGACAAAAAGGATGCTGAAAGAAGAAGAACTGCAGAGCTCAAAAATAGCCTGGAAGAGTATATATATTCTACAAGAGAAAAGGTTTGTCGTGTAGTTTTTCCTATTTAATAGTGTGCTCCCTGTTATATGGTGAAGGTATTACTTTGTGAGATAATCAACTCTTTGTTGTTCTGTTCGCACTCTAACACATTACTTTATTATTTAATTTCTCTTTGAAGGATTGAAAAATATTATGAGCTCAAAACATAGTTTTTTTGGGTTATTGATGATTAAGCTTAGTTTGATTAATTTATAACACAATTTCCAAGTTAATCCAAAAAATTTTCCACCTTTTGTAGTTTTGGGTAATTTAGCTTTCACCTCTAATTGTAGTGGGGGAACTTTTTCCATCTCTGTGGATGGCTGTAGTCTGTATATCATACTAATACAGGTGTATATAAGAAAATCATGGCTGCACGGATTGTTCACTTAGGACAACCTTTAATCAATTATTTTGGCTAGAATTTCATACTCCCCAATGGTTGAAACTGATAAACAAGGCAATGTAGGGATCTGAGATCAGGTTTCACTAAATTCTATTATGCAACCAATTTTTGAAATAAACACGTAATCTTGTATTAGTATTGCTTTAGGAAAAAAAACAATCAGAAAAGTCATCCTAGAAATATTTTGGAAGATCATAAAACATCTATAAAGAATTTTTTTTCCTGGAAAAAGATAAACAGATAAGGAAAATCAAGTTGTATTATCCAAACATATTTAGAGAATATCATGGACTATGATGTATAAACTTTGTTTGAGAGGAGACTTTGAGAGCAGTTATTCCTCAATGTTGGTGATGGTTCATCATAATTCTTAGTAGCTTGCCTGAAAGTTATACTCCTATAGTTTCAAGCAACTCAAGAATCCTTCATAGCTCCAGTTGTTTTTCAATCTAAAAACTTGAATTTTTGTGTTGACATGTGCATGCAGCCTTTAAAAAGGATCCTTTTGACAAATCTAAGTTTGGTAGCCTTTGGCATTTCTGTGAATAAGTTATGGCAGTTGAAAGAAACCATATTGTATAATACTCATTTTTAACCATTCAAATCTGAGAAATCTTATTTATATTGGATGTTATCCAATTTTAACCATTCAAATCTGAGTGCAACAATGTGAACAAGTATGACACTCTGCTAACATAAGATATGATAACCATGGGATTGGGTATTACAGGAATATTCCCATCTATCATTTAAATAATTTGATTTTCAGAAAATTCAGCTGGTAAATGATTTAACTATTATGTTCTGAACTTTTGTATCGTTTAAAGTTTAAACTATTCTCTCTTGCTTTAACTTTATTTGTTGCAGATAGAAGATAATGCTGAAGTTGGGAAAGTCTCATCTGAAGAAGAGCGCTCTTTCTTTGTAGAGAAACTTAGTGAGGTGGGGTTGGTCATTTATTTTACTAAGTCTCTAGTCACATGGTGCTTTGCGCTGGGTTTTAATCATTCTTTTCTGTTATTGCAGGTGCAAGAATGGTTGTATACTGATGGTGAGGATGCTTCAGCTAGTGAATTTAAAGAACGACTAGAATCACTCAAAGCCATTGGTGACCCTATATTCTTCAGGTAAATTACAGTTTAACTATCAAGGAGGAACATGGTGGTGATGATAGATAAAAATGTATAATATCTAATACTTGATTTCTCTATCTAGATTGAACGAGTTAACGGCACGACCACTTGCTTGTGAGCATGCTCGTCTTTACCTCAATGACCTACAAAAGGTACTTAGTAATTGCCAAGATGCTGATTTCACATGCTTAATTTCCATTTACTAATAAATAGAGGGACAACTCAATGCATAAGGTTCCCACCAATGGGATCCTGAGGGTCAGATATACAGAGTTTGAGTCCACATGGATAGTGTTAATCATGTTATTCGAATCCTGGACAGTCACCTTGGAGCAAAACTCATCGTGGACCTGTGGTGCCAAGGCTAACTATTTAGACTGTTTCTTCTTATTTTCCTGTATGTCTGGAAAATGTGCTAATCTGATGCCCATAAGTGTCTTGGAATCCTCTTACTTGTTTGAATGCAACCTACATAAGACATCAATGTCATTGTTAGAGAACGTAAACAAGGAGGTTTTGATTTATCATTGTAAAATCTGGAGTTGCAAACTATGAAGTCAGATTTGTTAAGCTGATTCATGTTCCTTGATTTGTTCAAATATCCTTTCTTGTAACAGAAAAGTCATAAGTTAAATCAAAATAGCTCAGACTGGGGTAGAACTTGTATAAGTGACATTATGACTTAATGTTATTAAGTATGAAAAGATGTAATTGCATGTAGTTGTCCTTGAATAACCCTACCTGGTCTTGCTCACTATTTGTAGAATATGAAATGTATGTATGATGATAACCAAGTCCATCGCAAAGTCTTTATAACAGTGATGATGGTAACCGATTCCATCTGTATCTGTTATGTATAACAAATGCATTGATTTGTTATACACTGGCTACCGTGTAACACATCTGTTGATTATATTTTTCTGAATGTTTACAGATTGTGAATAATTGGGAAATGAATAAACCGTGGCTTCCCAAAGCTAAAACCGAAGAGGTAATTATTGGCACTATATGACTTAATAAGTTGATTCATGCAGTAGGTGATATATATTTTCTAGTAAACTATTCTCATGTTAAGAGGTTTGTAAATAGAACTGCATCGAATAAATTCTCTTGCAGGTACTGAGTGAAGCTGAAAAATTAAGAAATTGGCTAGAAGAAAAGGAGGAACAACAAAAAAGGTGTTTTCTTGGGCTTTATATATTGATGAACCTTAACTTTTCTGCAAAATGTTCCCTTGTTTCTACTATTGAATGAATTTTATTTTTCTTAATTGGTCAATAAACCATCATCTTCTACTTAAGATTTGTGGGGCTAGGGAAGACACTAAATGTTTTACGAACACTTTGAATGGTTTGTGGCATCTAGTTTGATCATTTAAGTTGCCTACCAAAGGAGTTCAATTATAGAAAAAGATTCATCTAGCTGACTCTAGTAATTGTGAGCTTTTGGTGTTGTGCTGCATCTGTTTGTTAAGCATTAGAAATGAGTATTCATGGAGTTTATTAGTCTGATGTTGGGTTATGCTATTGCTGCTAAAGTTGAAGCAGAAATTCTATCCATGCCCTTTCTTCTGTGACCATTGACCATGGGAACTACCTCAGAATTGTTTTTGCTTTTTCTTAAGCACTGTCATTCTCAAATTTGTGAAAATGAACTTCCATTGTAATGTTTTGTATTGTATAAAATTTCTGCTGATCGTTACGTGGATCAAGGAATTAAGTACCAGTCAGTATGGTGTGTACCAGACCATAACCAAGGGCAGGTACTGAACCATATAGGCCTGTACCTGTCTGTACTTGTCTTCAATTATTTTTTTTATTTTGATATCGGTTGATCTACCTGTACTATACAGATCTTTCAAGTTACTGAAACCAGTATCAGATGTAGATTTTAGTCCTGGATATCAATATATAGATCCTTCACACTCTGGTTTTGGATAATTTGCAATAGGTTAAAAGTAGCATGATAAAAGCTAGATGGACTTTGGTAACATCAAGATGTCGAAACACATGAGCATATAGGGTTTAGAAAATATTTAGGATTTTTAGTTGTGTGATAAAATATAAATTACATCTAGGGACAGTCTAGTTTGGGTGCACTGCCTAACATCTCAACAGTATACTATTTGGTGTTAGCTCAGGTGGATGTTAGAATATTTTGTGAAAATGTTGGTTTGCCTGACATCTCAACATACCATAGTGTGATCAACAAAATCTTCCAATGATTTTTTGCCTTAGGTTTGAATTTGTGTTCACTCAATTAGTGTTTTTTTTTCTTTGTTCCAGGACTTCCATCTTAAGCACACCAATCTTCACATCAGAAGAAGTATACCAGAAAGTGGCCAAGCTTCAGGATAAGGTAAGGGAGCTCTGTACTGTGTACATAATATAAAAGCAGGTTAATCAATTTCATTTTGTGCTATTTTGACATACCAAAAATCCTGTGTTTTTAGGTTGCAAGTGTCAATAGGATTCCAAAGCCAAAACCAAAAATTGAGAAACCTCCAAAAGAAGAACCAGTGAGCCAAGAGAACAGCACAGGCACCTCAAACGATACTTCTGGTGAGCCAACGTCTGAGGCAGGGCACACCACGCAAGATTCTGTTGATTCATCCCATGCTGGAACTGATCAAGAAAGAGCAGTCCATGATGAGTTATGATCATCTCGTCTCATCACCGGCTCCACATCTAGATGGATAGCTATTGATTTTCAGGGAATATACCACAACTACAACTACAGATGAGCTCAAAACACCAGGCATTATTTCTTCTCTTCAGCAAATATAGGCTTTTTGGTCATTTACATGAAAGGTAGATTTCTGCAGCGAGCAATTTTGCTAGCCCATGAGGTACCAGTGTTGCATCTACGAGCTATAAGCTATAATTAGGATCATATTTTTGCAATATTTAGTTTTTTTCCCTTGCTTCAATGGCTGCAGAGGGGCAGTGCTTTTTCAATTGGTGGATTATGTTACCCCCACAAAACAGGGGATGATATCTTGTATTATCTTAAGTAATTGAGTGGAGATGCAAATCCAAGAGGCTGATGGCATGTTGTAGAATTTGCACTGGCTCTAATATGTACTTCTGTTTTAGTGATTGTGGACTGCAACTTTGATGAAATGAGGAGCTTTATGAAACAGTGATTTACAATTTTTATTCTTGCCTATTTGTCCTTTTATCTTTACTTTAATGGATGATACTTGACACTGTTATCCGTATCAGATTTCTCTTTTGGGGGTTGGCAATCATGCTAGTTCAGATTATTGTTTACAGTTTGCCAAATATATACCTATGATATTTAAATTTTAAATGTAAATTTACAGCAAATATCATCACAAAATTGGTGTACAGATGAATATTCTACTTTTTTGATATTCTTATTATCTTATCAATTACGTATATCAGGTCAAACTAAATCAATAAAAATAACATAATTATTTTCGGGTTCCAATGTTCTTTATACTTATCATGATCAACAAAGAGAAACTAAATAAAGGATTTTGGTTTTTAGCTCTTAATTTAAATATTTTTTATAGGACGAATTCTAAAAAAAGATGCAAGTGATTAATGGCAAGGAGGAATGAACGATCGACATTCCCTGTCAGCACGAGTAGACACAGTGATTAATAGGGATAAAATAATTATTTTTGAAAAAAAAACTTTGGAGGTTTCTGCAAGAAAAAACACCTTCGTTTTGTATTTTTAACTGATAAGAGCCCTTCGCGTACCGGATAGCACCAGCGTGAGCAGAGCCCTGAGCTCACCCCGATGGCGGAATCGCTGGGTCTCGCCTCCGTCGCCCGCGAGCTCTTCTTCCTCCGAGTAGGAGGAGGAAGAAGAGGAACAAGCAGCGGCTCTGTAGGTTATCTTCTGCTCTCCTCTTCTTTTTCTTCTTCTTCTTCTCCAAACGCTCCCTTCTCCCCACTCGCTTTCCCCACCTGGGGTATCCGTCCTTCCTCTTGCTCTCTTTCCGCTTCTGCCAAGTCGTTGATCCCAAAAGGCCCGATATTTAGTGAAGGGAGGGAGGAGGACGAGCGCCGCCTCGTCTGCCCCGGCTGCGGCATCTTCATGCAGGACACTGACCCCGATCTCCCCGGATATTACCGGAAGAAGGTTGTCGCCCCCCGGAAGGAAGAGGAGAACCCCTTTGGTGGCCTCTCCTCTGACTCGGATGGATTTCTTGAAGAAGAAGAAGAAGAAGAAGAGGGAGGGATCGACGGGTTGGCGTCAGGGTCCGATCTTGAATTCGATATGGATGACCTTTCTGATAGGGTTTTGATGGAGGGAGCCAAGGAAGGAGAGGCAGTGGATGATGGGATCGATTGGGACTTGGACTGGGATATTGAAGAGGACGATGAAGAGGATAACCTTAGGAAGGAATTGGATGGGTTTGCTCCAGCCGGCGTTGGGTACGGGAACAACACGGAGGAGACGTTAGAGAAGCGCAAGAAGGAGAAGGTTTCCAAGTCGGAGAAGAAACGGAGGATGAAAGAGGTTAAAAGAAGAGACACAGAGGAGGATTCCGTCACAGTGTGCGCTCGATGCCACTCATTGAGGAACTACGGGCAGGTGAAGAACCAGAAGGCAGATAATTTGATTCCCGACTTTGATTTTGATCGGCTGGTCACTAGTCGGTTGATGAAACCTGCGACCAGCGCACCGGTGGTCGTCATGGTCGTCGACTGTGTGGACTTTGATGGTTCCTTTCCAAAAAGGGCAGTGAAATCCTTGTTCAAGGCATTGGAAGGAGGCAATAGGCACTACAAACCATCTAAATTACCGAAACTTGTGCTCGTTGCAACGAAGGTCGACCTTCTCCCTTCTCAGATATCACCGACGAGGTTGGACAGGTGGGTTCGCAACCGGGCTAAGGCTGCAGGAGCTCCTAAGCTTAATGCTATTTATCTGGTAAGTGCACGCAAAGATCTTGGAGTGAAGAACTTGATTTCTCGTATCAAGGAATCGGCAGGACCCCGTGGGAATGTCTGGGTGATTGGGGCTCAGAATGCTGGAAAGTCTACTCTGATTAATGCATTTGCCAAAAGAGAAGGTGTAAAGACTACAAGGCTCACCGAGGCTGCAGTTCCAGGGACCACATTGGGCATTCTCAGGATTCCAGGTATCTTGCCTGCAAAAGCAAAGATGTATGACACTCCTGGTCTTTTGCATCCATATCTGATGACAATGAGGTTGACAAGAGAGGAGCAGAAGATGGTGGAGATCAGGAAGGAGCTGCAGCCAAGAACATTTCGGATGAAGGCAAGTTGCTCGATACTGTGTTTACAACCTTTTTAGCTATCTGATTAGCATGCTTAGGGCCTATATTTGTTAGCTAAAGTTTTTGGTCATAGATTTTTTGCAGCTAACTAGTAGTAATTGGTGACACCTATTACAATCAGATTCAGGGTGTTCTTCGACCAATTGAGAAATCTAACAGATTAGTTACTCTTCTGATTCTTTATCATTGTAGTAGCATGCCCTTCAGAAGGATAGCACACTATCTGTGCACTTCTGTGACAAGCATATGAGAAGATCGTATAGCTCAAGAAACATCTTCCAACATGACTCATTTATCACAAAGCCACTCTTTGATGAAGTTTTTTTTTCACCTATTTGTCGAGTGTTACTGCATATGGATTTCATACATGTCATTTTGATCTTGGCAATTTCATCTGATAACAAGGTACTGTTGGGAATCTTGAACATGCTTTTGCATCTGGATTTTGAACCTTCTGTCGAATAAATAAATAATCTGCCAATATTACATCATGAAGTTAAAACTCAATGTTCCACATGTTCAGGGTAACTGACTTGTAACATGCTCAGAGTTGCATGCAGTAAAAGTCTTGCATTATTCTTCTTTATAGACTTTTTGGTATATAAAAAGTAGAGAACAACTTTGATCCACTTTGTTCTTAGGGATCATTCACAGACGAGCAGCAAAATTCTACTGCTAGTGAGAGCAAATGCTTTATATTCAACTCTTCAACTAGTTGTCACATTTTTTTCTTTTGCACTGTCTGTTCTTCT
Source organism: Musa itinerans (assembly GCA_001649415.1). Taxonomy (NCBI): domain Eukaryota; kingdom Viridiplantae; phylum Streptophyta; class Magnoliopsida; order Zingiberales; family Musaceae; genus Musa; species Musa itinerans. The sequence goes on from LVTN01001211.1 coordinate 62,865, forward strand.
TACAAGCTATGTAGATATCTAAATTGAACTTTGACCACAAGAGCTATTCATTTGTTTCGTTTCTCGGGTGACCGTTGTCTTCTTACATGCTAGATCTATACTGTCTGTCTTTGAAACTTGAAACCAAATTGTATTTTTCAGTGTTGGATCTGCATACAGTTGTTTCAGAAAAACAGTTGTTAGATGGAGATTCAGTTGCAGATGTTTGTTTCATGCTGGTTCTTTGTTGTATTAACATTAATATTGTGGTTTATGTCCATTTCAGGTCGGGCAGACAGCTCATGTTGGTAGTTTGATGAGATTAGATTTGACCCAGGCTTCTGTGGAAACAATCTATGTTACCATTTGGGCATCATCAAATGTATCTTTGCATATGGGAAAGACCGATAATGCTGATGAGATAAGAACGAAGCATTTTGGCATTAGACTGCAGGTGGGTTTTTTTTTTTATTACCACCTTTTGTGGCAGTAAACCCTCTATTCTGCTACCGCTATGTGATCATGCACTCCTACTTTGTCTTCAATCAAACCCTATCTTTGTCAGAGACTTTGCTGTTATTTTTTGTTCGTTTAACTTACCAAGATCCATTTCTGTGCTTGGGTGTTTAGCCACCTATTGGGCAGGACCGAGTGGCTGAACTGGGTGAATGGAGACAGCGAGAGATGAAGGTATCTGGTAACAGTTGGGACGTGAACAGCATCGACATTGCAGTATCTGGTGTAGGATGGTTTTCACTGGGACTGAAAGGTGAAGCTACTGTGGTGCTGTGGACCTTTGATGGCGTTGAAGTAACACAAAGAGAGCCCTTGGTTCTTGATAGAGCTCCGTCCCTGGAGAGGCCAGGATTTTTATTACCAAAGGCTATATCTGATGCCATAGGTAAGCAAAGCAGGATGGAGGCCGAAAAAGAGAAGATGAGAGAAGAGCAAACAGATTTTCTTCTTAATGCAAGCATCTAAATTTCATCTGAGAATGTAGACTATAGCTTCCTCGGCAAGCCTTTGGTTTGGTTTGTACCAAACAAGCATTGCAAGGAAGAAGTTTCTGAAGAGAGTATTCTCTTTGGACTCTTTGTGCAACCGAATACACCCTATTAGTTTCCTTTGATAAAATATATTCTCTTTTGCCTTGAATCTTACGTGAAAGTGTTATGTAATAGATCATAGAGATTCTGTACCATCGAAGTCGTGAAATTTATCGTCGAGGATAATCTTGGCAAAATTGTGAAGCTGATATTTAAAGGATGATCATTACCTGAAGTATGGACTACTTAGATCTTCCAACTTATGTATCTTGGAAATTTTTAACATCTCCGGCTTTCCTTTTCTGTTGTGCATTTGCATTCAAATAAGGTGGCTCAGGAGCACACTAGCTTTACTTGGAGAATGAGAACTAAAACCATCTAAGGTTGTATTCAAGTCAATGCAGTTGTTTGCTTTTAGGAGTGCATTGATCCATCTCATCCATGACTCCTGTGGAGGTAATTTACAGCTTCTTTCAAATGTTAGAGAAAAAGAGCATTACGTTCGCCCATTTGTGTTCAAGGTATGGGTCTCCCTTTTTCTTTCATATGGTGATTGCTTGCTTCCCTCTTTTGAAACTTGACTAGTGTTTATTCCTTGGCAATTGGGAAATCGGGCTTTGAGTCATTTATTCTCCTTTCAAACAAATTCATGCCATCAAGATCATCTGATGAAAATTTTGTCGTAGTTTTGCTCATATTGTCTATGTTGTAGTTGGATTCGATTCAAATTCTAATTAGAATTATCATTAGAATGCTGATGGGCTTTTCCTTCATGCAGGTTGTATTCCAAAAAGGTACCCTTCAAGTTTCCTCTTACCTTATTGTTGTGTGTGTATTTTACCATCATATAGTTGTATTTTTCTGTACTACATACACTAAAGAATACAATTTTTTGATGAGTAATTTCGTTCCCGTCTCGATCCTAATCGTGTATACACTGATATACCTCAATCCTTTCCTTGTTCTTAGCTCAAAGCTGATCAAGTTCGACCCGGATAGGCCGGATTGCAACGGTGACTACAAATGATACAGGAACGGAGAACGTTCTTAATCCAACGATGGCTTGTGTTAAGACTTGGAAGATTAATCTGTCACTCTGAGCTTGGATACACCTTCACCTAGCCAAGTCAATCCATTTGTATCTAGCAATTCTTTCAAGTTTTCTTGTGTCCTAAGAAAACGAAATTACCCTCGTAACGTGAGATGGTGTTCTTGATCAGGTCAAGGGCTATGACTTTTTTTTTTTGAAGCATCACAATCGCAACCTTTTCCGGTCAATCCTTCAGCACAGATCACCATATCGAGAGAAAGAGAGAGGGGCACAAATTGCCGAAGGACCTAAAAACCATCTTACTGGTAGTCAAAATTCTCCTGAAGGTAAGATAATCTAGAAGCAGGGTCCAGGAACTTGTTTTAGAAGCAATGTCCATCTTCAACGCATGAACAAGTCAAATGAACCATCTCTTCTATCGTACAACGAGCCATGAGACTCCTAACGTTGTTCACAAAGGTCGAACTTGCCGAAGAAGTCTATCGATCTGCTTCCAGCCGACTGGATTCAGCAGTGAGACCAAAGACTTAATGAGGCGAAAGAGGAAGACAATGCTGGGAAGGGACCAAACATGCTCTGACTTGTCAACAATTCCCATTGTTGTTTGTAATCTTGTCCTCTCGGAGCTTTGACTGCCAGAATAGCAGCAATCCGGTTGTTGCTTCTCTCCCAATCGCTAGATCAAAGACAGCTGCTTTCCGATCACTAGATCCAAGCTAAATGAACCCTTCTTTGACTGCCAGTACTGAAAGCTTCCTATCAGTACGAACATGGAAAATGGATATAAGAAATATCTGTCCATCTTCATCACCCATTGTTACATGTTTGAGAGTATAAGGAATCAAAGTTCCCATCTTTCTTTGTTACAGGCCAAATAATGTTCAAGCTCATCCAAGCCTTGAAGTAATACTCTTTCAGCTGGCAATCTCTCCTGTTTGCAGTCTGCAGAAGCTACTGAGAGCCATATGTAGCAGAACATCTTCTTCAGTTATATATCGGAGACCACCACGAAGCTGAAAAAGAGCTATATATCGGAGACCATATTGATTCAACCATGATAATTCAATACATCCATTGAACTGCAAAAGAAGAACATAACACTCATCCCTTCGACTTTGTTTGCACATGCCAAAGCACTCACGGAGGAGGAGAAGCATAAAAGAAACCAGAACAGAGTTCACGTAGGAATTGTAGTCACACCCCTAACTAACGTAACCGGCGGTCACCGGACTCTTCTGGGCGAAAGAAGGCAACGGGCTCCGCAGCGGGGAGCGCGGTGTGGGCACCGCCGGGAGCTGGCGTCCGTCGGCGTCGTAGTAAATGACCCCGGAGAAATCCAGCGGCTGGCACTTCTCCCCCATCAGAATCGTCCTCCGCCACACACCGTCCTCGCCCTGCATCTCCTCCTCCAGCTCTCCCTCCGTGTCCTCGTCGCCGAAGCCTCCATCCCTCTCCTTCTTCTTGCCGCGGAAGGAGGGGATGAAGCTGGACCGGCGCCGGGAGAGCTTCCTGGCCGCCCGCGACATGTTCCTGGACCAGGCGGACACGAAGGCGGTGACCGCGTGGAGCAGCCCGATCGCCATGGCCTTACCTACGGAGCTCGGCTTCGAGGTCTTCGCTCATATCACGCTCGCACACACACACACATATATACATACATAGGGAGAGGAGGGAAACACAGCGGTCGGGGATTGGACCGGGTTTTTTTAAGTAGAAAATTAGAATGGCGGTCGGTCCAACCAAAAAAAGGGGATGCTTAGGAAGTAATGGTCATATTGTGTGCGCGCATGGCCAATAAGAAATAGTAGATGAGCATCAAAAGAAAGAGGAAAAGGTTTATGATTCCCTCAAAAGCTTTCCTTTTGCTAAATGATATCTTTGTGCATTAAAAATTAGGGTTTATCAGATATTCCTCATCAGTAATTTTCTTGTTGGTCGGCAATCTCTAATCAAATCCCATTCATCAGTAACATACAGACATTCCCACTCCCAGTCTTGCCTTCGATTCTATCATACTTTAAAGCCACTTGCACCTCAAAGTGATTGCTAGTAAAGGTGTGCGTGGAAGTGTATCACCATTTGCAAACGTATGGATTCTCTACGATCTCCATTTCAGTCACATCCATCCAATCATGTCTTACAACCAAAGTTACTGACCAAAGAGAGCATATCCATTTGCCTCCAATTTGAACAGGTCAAAGAGAGGGCTGATCCTAATATAACATGGAAGGAAGAAAGTTTAGGCAGCTTTCCTTTGTTTCCTTTCCGCAGCCATTTCATTTTAAGGGAGTCAACCTGTAGAGATTGGGTCGAAGATTTTGTCCAAACTTGTATTTTCCTCGTTTGGCATCACTGCGTGTCTATCATCGCCCACCATGACTAAGACCGTAGTGCAGTGGCCGGCGCAATGGACCCAACTCACATCTCACCAAGCTCCAATCCAGGAAGAACAACCCATGGATGTCCACCGGAGATGAGTGGGAGCTTTTTACACTTGAATTAGTTGGTTCAGCAGCATTTCGTCGGAGATAGAACAGCACACATTGATGCCCCAACATTAGATCCTGTGATGGTGGCAGCACCGAGTTTGACGTTTTGTGACATTTGTGGCTCGAGAAGATACAAATGGCAGCACAAGTCAGTTTCTTGTCATCCATTAAGCTGACAAGCTGCGTAGATAAACTGGATAGATAGATCAGCAAGTGGTGACCAACCCCTGCCAAGAACGAGACGGTGGCATTCACCACCGGGGTGGCTCATCTTACATGGCTGGAGACATGTGGGAAGCTCTTACAAGTCCCTGATAAATTAGTTCGTCCAAAATGCTCTACTGTGGCAGTTCAGCAGTCAAATGACGAGCACTTCAGTGGGCCGTCTTAACGCTAAGCTGTAGGATGTTTTGATATGCCATCGTACACGAGCAATGATCGAACTGTTTGGATTCTTGCTGTGTTTCAACTTTCATATACCATACACCGACCTTCAGGGATTCGCAGACGGCAAGTAATCGGTGAAGAACATGAGCTGCAGAAGCTCTCACGAGCTTCAGATCTTTTGTTTATCCTTTGGCTGTGGTTGAAGGTGAAGGTGCATCGGAAGGCAAGCAACAGTTATCCTTACTCGAAGTCAGCATTGAAGACCAAGTCTAACAAGTTAGGTTGTAGTGGAATGATAACGGAGGTGGGCACTGAAAGACCCACTTCATCTGCTCAACAGGTCATTCTTCTCTCTAAAACCTGCATAGTAGTTGGGTCAAGTGTGAAGGTCAACGTACAAGGCCAAAGACATCATAAGCTCACATTTATCATGGGACCAGAGTTGACTTACTCATGTATGTGCTCTCTTCCCAAACTTATTAGTTTGTGACTTTATGATGATCTTCCAACCAGTCATCTGAACCACTCTTGTTAAGAGATCATTTGTTTTCTTCACCTTGACTTGTGTATCAATAATGCATGTCCATTGCAGGGTCGTCTTCGCTCGCACATGTTAAGTGAACTAAACCTTCAATCATTTCATTTGATGGCAGAAAAATAAAAGATGTATAGGTTAGGATGCTTGATGCCAGAAAAAATAATATATATATATATATATATATATATCTCTATCTTTCTGTATTTGAGCTGACCTTTTCATCGTATATAGCTTCTTTTTTCTTTTGAGGGTTGAAACTTGAGAAAAGTTGCTAATTTGGATCTCATATGAGAAGAGAGATTCCCTAAAAATTTATAGGCAAAGAGACGAACGAGTCATCATCATTAGATGGTGCGACAACCATGCACAGAGCATCAAGTTTTTCATCGGGTGCCTCTCGACCGCTCACATAGCTCGATAACAGTAATACACACGGAGCACTTTGCATCGGTTCCCAGAGTGTACAGAATGTGAGTAGCTGCGGTATGTGATTGTTCTTCGGTAAATTACTTTTGGATAATGATGGTGGTCCATATATATATAATTTTGTACTCTATTTAGGTTGTGGGAGGAAAGAGAAGGCGCAAGATGTGGTTATGGGCCTATAAAGGGTCTCATTGAGGACAAGCCCAGCCCATGATCTCTGGTGTATCCAATTTAATTTGGGGCTAAAAGAATGCCTGTTGGCTCCATCATATGGAAATTGAAACTACACCACACTGTGTGAGCTTTGCTATTATTGCACAAAAAGGAATAAATAGGGGACATGAATTTTCTTTTTCATTCGTCTTCATCAATATTAAACGAAAATGCGGTGCATCATGCGGACAACTAGTTAATATTCCAATATCACCAATCTTGATGCATCGATCTCGATCTAACAGTTAAAAGCAGTTATAGTCTCACTAATTTCCAACGAGTCCTTGGAAGCAGTCGTCTAAGTGTACGGAATAGAACACTGCTTGCTCTACTCTCAGCCTAAACGCTGCCCGCCTCTCGGTGGCACGACCGGAGCCAAGTTCGGCAGCTGGTTTCCCTGGGAGTCGTACAGGATTTGGCCCGAGAACACTAGGGGCCTGCACCTCTCCCCCATGATGATGCTCTTCCTCCATAAGGCCTCTTCTACGGCTTCGCTGCAGAGGAGCTCTCCGTTCTCCTTTGGTGGAGTGCTTGGGCTACTGTCTGTATTCTCCTCTGCCATCTTGGAGTGCTTGCGGGTGGTGCAGAGGGAGATGACAATAGAGGCAACGGCGGCCACCAAGGCCACAAGGAAGAACAGAGCGGCAGCGGCGTTGGAAGTGGGTGAGAAATTTGAGAGAGGAGCCTGTCGGGCCATGTGTGCGTGTGTTATTGTTGGACCAGGCACTTGCCTTTTAAGTAGGAAAGGCAAGGAGAGGATGGAGTTTGGCGACGATGGAACCGGACAAAGAGTGAACATCCCCTCCATTTCGTTTAAATCTCATGCAACACACCTCTCTCTCTCTCTCTCTCTCTCTCTCTCTCTCACACACACACACACACAATAGTTGCACAGAATTCTCGGGAAGCTGACTCAATCTGAGTCAGTGGAGAGGCATTTTATAATTGGGATGGTTAAAGTGTCCTTACGGGGGGTCGGTAAATGTGCTCCAAGAAAAGAGAGTCGGGGGAGATGCTTACGCGCGAAGATAGCTTGATGTTTCAGTGCGACAAATTAATGAGGCCAAGCTTCCGGCACAACTTTGCTTTCCATTTGCACTGGAGAGGTTGAGATGTGAACTCCCACCCTCGTTATATCTACTTGTTTGTTCCTCGTTAGTTTGTATTCGAAGCTCTCGTAGTGCTCGGTTGCTGTCATTCCGTGCTCGTGCAGCAAGCCAGAAGACATCAATAATTTCACCATGGCTTTTTGGGTTTTGATTCGTCTGAATTGGCTTAGTATGATATAATTCCATTAGAAAAGTGTATTATTCTAAATGACAACTGCATAGGGTCGGATGATTCGGCCAACTTCTTCGGAAAGATCCATACATATTAGCAAGTGTAGGACGTGCTCAGAGCATCACCACCCACGGAAAGTGAGAAAACAAGGGGCAACTTGAAATTACAATTCAGATGTTGCTGTCGGAACTCTTTTAGGGCAAACGACTGTTTCTGAAAATTCCATGCACGAGAAACAGAGACTCAAAAACACTATGCTGTTGATATTTGCAACCCACCTTTGGAAAGGGAATAGGGATATTGGATTTGATGTCATGCTGGCTGCATATTTGGCACTAATATGCAATAATTGCTGGACATAGATAGAATCCAAAATATCAAATCAAACCAGAGATCCATATGAACACTAAAATATGAGACTGCAATTGGCTACACTATAGAATTGTAACACGAATAGATCAGGAATGTACTTTGGGATCATAAAGAGGTAACATAGAAAAGAACATATGAGATCAAACTAACAGCGCTCGCGCTTCACCAGTCACCCGATACCATTAGCGGCCTGGACTGGCATCATCATGTTACGTTATTATGTGCTCACCACTGAAGCACTCGGGACAAAGAGAACAAACGATAACGCTTGTAGGAAAAGAAAGTTTCTCATTTTGAAGAGACTTCAGATCGACGCTTGCCAGCAGGTCGTTCGGATGGAGTGCACATGAGTGCTCTTTGCTGCAGCTGCCTCAGGCTCTGCTCCATGCTAATCTGAACCATCTCAGCTAACATTTTCTTTGCCTTTTCTGCTTGCTCATCGCCATCGATCTTAGACACGATGCTACTAACAATATTCTGCAGCGTATCTGCTTGTAATTCAGATCTCGGATACGGAGAGTCCCTCAATAACTCTAGGAGTCGATGGGCTTTGCCTTGAGATTTCGATGTCCCTTGAACGGTGAGCTCAAGAAGACCTGGAATGACGCCTTCTTTGAGAATGACTTCTCTGTATCTGCTTCGGTCGCTCTCACACATCGTTAAGAGGGCTCCAACTGCATGCTCTCTACTCTGAAGAGATCCTTCTTCAAGAATTTCCACCACCGTGAGCACCCCAGCTTCCTCAGCCGTCAATGCAGTTCTCCCTTCATCAAAACCAACCAACGATTCCAGAAGGGCACAGCATTTTTCAGCTGTTTTCGAGGACTTCTTGTGGGTCTTGAGAAAGCCGATCATAGGAGGGATAGGATGGAGTAAGAGGATAGTTTTGAGGTTATCTGTGATGGTGGAGAGATTGTAGAGAGCCGCAACAGCATCTTTCTTGGCTTGCTGGCTTCCATCTTTAAGGACGTTGACAAGGAGAGGGATGGCTCCAGAGGCACTTATGCTGGCTTTGTTGACTGATGCAGCAGAAAGGGTAAAGAGTGCAGCAGTGGCGTATTCTTGTAAATCAGAATTTGTGGACTCTAAGAAAACAATTAGTGGTTCGAGTGCACCTGCTTCCACTATGCTGATCTTGTTCCTGTGAATATTGAGCACAATGCAATTCAGGTCATCATATTTTGAATTTTTCTCCACCAAGTTTAACACAATTACTGCTGCAAATTAATTAAAGAACCTAGTGTGGTTCTAACAGTCGCAGTAAATCTTACATATTGAAGTGCACCAATGTCTAGAAATCACCATGCATAAAACTAAAAACTGTGAATTAAGACAGTTCGTTACCCTGACAAGATAAACCTGTAGGTTTTACACTTCTACCTTTGTATCAACCAAGATATTGACTTCTGTTACTCTTTCTCTCGAGGCATATAAGCAGCATTAGCAATTCAAGCAAGCATATTTAGGGAAAAGAACACATTCTAAATCAAGAATATCAAGAAAGATGTTTATATCCTTTGTTTTGCTAAGTAAGCTTGCTTTTTACCCTCATATGAATTCAATACTAAAAATGTATCGAGACTATGACTTTGTGCCAACCTGAGCTTCCCATTTATCCTCATAAGAACCAATACAGAAAGCTCCTCTGGTCCTAGGCAGCACAGAAGAATCCCTAGAAAACAAAGAACACGGTTGATAATAGGCTAGGAATGCGACGGTGGACCTAGAGGTAATCTATTCATCATCAAGTTCAAGAAGAGCAATCCACTGAGCTTCCACAAACCTAAACAAATCTGGTAAAGTAAAGAAGATACCAGCTAAAAGGTGAAATTTAGAGAACAGCCAAGATGATACACAACTACTTTCACTGATTGCTTAACACTGATCGAAAGAAAAACAACTATATTCATGAGTTTTTTTTTTCATTTTCTGCCTCAAAATTTTAATAGTCTAATCATACCTTAACATTGAAAGTTTCTTTACCGGTGGACCACGAAGTCAGACTATTTTTTCTAACAAATAATGGTGGCAAATGAGATTTAAGATGCATGAAATATATATAGTAACCAAAATGGTGATATAATGAAGCAGAAACCCCATTGGACTAAAGGTCATGCACCTTCTGCAAATCCTGGAAAGACACTCAGAGTAGCAACTCTACATTTCTTGTTATAAATGGTAAACTCATTCAATAGGTAGGCAAACTTGTTCTAGAACCTCCTTAGACTTCGATTTCTGACAAAATTCATAATTGAAGGACAGATAACCAGACAACAAGCTCCTTTTTTTGTCACACTAAACAGATGAAATGTATTGTGCTTCCATTTTGAAAACTCAATAACATACGGTAAATATCTTCCTTTCTTGACAAAATTATGAAATAACAGATAAAACAAGGATATTTTTATTGGATGGTTTTTCTTAAGCTAAAGTGCTTTTTTTTTAATTTGGTATCAACCTTTTGGCTAAGATGTAACTTCTGTAACACACAAAGTTGTGAAGTGTCATAAGTAATTTCCTCAACCAAAAAGATAAAAATTCGTCACCTACTAAATCTAGACTCATTCTTAATCTAAATTCATATGATATCTCTGCAAGCAAACAAAAAATATTTTTTTTATTTATTATTTTGTCCCAACAAACTTTAGTTCCAAAGAGTCAAGACAAAAACAGAAAAGAAAAATCATCACAACAGCTTAAAATGTTAAAAGATTTATTCACATAGAAAGATATGATAAACGCGGCCCTATAACCCATCGATTTCACATAAGAAGAGAAGGCAAAGCAATAGAGGCAAAAGAAAAATAACAGCAGCATGAGAGGAACGAAAATTTTCTCCACCGTAAACAACATATAATTGCACCCAACTAATTTTTCCGAGAGCAAAAGAACAAAGATCTCACCTTTCGTCCTTAACCGCAAGATTCAGGAGTCCGAGGATGGCAGCCTCGCTGGACCCGGAGCTTCCAAACCGAAGCATCGACACGAGTGGCTCGATGGCGGCGGAGAGATTTCGCCGATTCCTGGAAGACGTCTTCGTCAGCCTCCGGATCTCCAACGCCGCCTGGACCTTATGCTCCTCCGTTCCATACCTAATGCGATCCATGATTCCCTGCAGCTCCGCCAGGGAGACCCTCCTTTCGCTGCCGCAATAGCCGGAACCCTCACCGCGGGCCTGAATCTCCGACAAGGCCATCCCTAAAAACATGTATATCTCCCCGGGGAATTCGTCCTCGTCTCCCCCCCTCCCTTTCTTTCTAGTAATAGTAAGGCTAGGAAGCGGTGAAGAGGAAGGACGGAGGAGGAGAAAGGGGCAGGAAAGGGGGTTTTATCACGAACGATAATGGCCGAGGATAACGGCGCCGACGCTTTCGCAAACGAGCCGTTAGATGTGGTGACGGGGCAAGCGGAACCGTTCGTGTCGGCTAGCCTTGACCGAGGCGGTTGGATTTCTTGCGGGACCCTGTGACGTCGAGATTGTTCGACGCTGATCTCCTCGGAGAGATAGCACCGGTCAAATCTTGTAACGATTTCAGGTACGAAGTGTCGTCGTATGTTACATACACATAAATCACGTACATGCTGATCTCTCTCTCTCGCGAGCTCACAGAGTGAGGCGCTCATTGTATGCACCCCACAGGTCGGGATTTGGAGGGCTAAATCTCTTGGGTAAGAAGATTGGGACGTCAATGGGGTCTCTAAATTTAATGAAGGCACGTCAGAAAGGCCGCAAACTCTGTGGCCCACATAAATCGAGCCGAACCGTTGGGGTTGATTTGACCCGGCTTATCCCAGTTTGATGACGAGGCGTGTCGGAAGCATCAACCAAATCTCAACACGCATCTCAAGGCACACGATGAATTCTACTCGCGCTTTGCATCTTAATATCTCGTCGAGGAAATTGACTTCACGGCATCGAGAAATATTGATGAATATTTTACGTATGTTTATTTAGTATTATTAGAATGTCATTATTGTTGGAAATATCTGCACCGACTCCCCATGACACACGAATCCACGGAGAAAATGTCATTCGTCAAAACATTATTGATATGTCCGGAGACTCACATGCGTACAAATTTAGGTGGAGATTGTCAAACCCGGCCCCACCGTGGAGCGATGTGTTTCGAGGTAAAGAAAATGGTAAATTGCAAATGGAGAGCGGAGAATTCATTTTTTTTTTTAAGGCCATAACTTGTGAAATCCTTGTTATCTTGCTGAGATTAATTTAAGCCACCCAAACCCAAAATTACTATTTGTTTTGGAACATTCATTTATAGCGTATTGAGGGAAAAATTGGAGGTAAATTACTGTCTGAGAATCGAGTTATCCCATTAATTATAGAGTGATTAGCCTTTGTTCTAATACCAGATTAAAATATAAAGATCAAAAAATTAATCATAACATCATTAGTTGGCTTATTCATTCATTGGATCCCTTACGATTATTGGTGCCCAATCCAAATTTGACTGACTGACTGTGACACCATTGTCATTTGGTCAATGACATATTCCTACGATTCAATATGTGGTGCTAATTGCACCACTATTGTTAGGTAAATACGTTTCTTGCACCTCCCACCTACAATCACTCTCATAAATAAAGATCCATGCAGGTGTCCAACGTGATTTATATCACAATACGACGTCTAGAATGAACACATGGATTTCACGTAGGAAATGTGTTTCGAAGACAGACATTGCAAGAGGTCAATTAAGCAGACAAAAAATATTCTCAAATGAATCATCACTCGTGATTTCATCAACTACTCTCCTCGATCATAAACTACTGTGGCGTGGAGACAACAGCATATGACAATTAAGCGTGTGGAATCGTCAACAATAATTATTGTTGACCTAACTGCGTGATGCTGCTCAAACATAAAAATATGGCATATATGTAGCTTTTGAGTGACAGTAGCCAAGTACAACTGAGGCATTACGATCGATCGATACGGTAATTATATATTAAAATCATCTATTGGTTTGGGTATGCTTGAATATATTGTCATGAGTATTGCCTTGGAATGTTTTTGTTTCGTTGACAATTGCATCACGAGAGATGAGAGATCTGACAAATGTCAAACCTTTCATGGCCGCTCGACTAAAGGCAGCAAATGACTAGGGATCTTTAGAATCTGTCTGACTATTAACTACCAACGCTACGTGGAAGTAGGAATAACTACGGCTGCAGCACTCGCAGAGCTCCTTTAATGTAAACTCTGTCAGCTGCTTCACAGGTCATGCAGAAAGAACCAAGAATTCCATGCATGCAGCTGCTGTCTTCATGCCGGTAGCTAATTTGCATTTGACTTTTGGTGTTCGCATCTTTCCTTTTGTTCTTGCTCCATACAGAGGTTCTTATTCTCGTTTCTACAGAGTTCATTTAATTCTTAGTTCAAGACTCGTAGCAGAACACCAAAATCAGTCCCCCCAAGGAGAAAGAAGAGAAAGCGATCGCACATATACACGCATTGTATAGATAGCACACAAGGACTCGCATGATTTAGCTGTGGGATAATCCACTTAATTGAATTTACACAAGATAAATCTCTCGAGAACTCGCAAATTTTCTTGATGAAGGGAGGCTAAGCTCAAGAAGAAGCCTTTTATGGTTAGTTTCTGGGGACACAATCACGGTAGGGAATGGGGAGAGTAATTGCTATTTGTTTGATTCTTCCAATGGTTGGCTCGCCGTGAAGTTGTCGCTGTTCACATTCTCCTTGTTTATAGAGTGTCAAACCCACGGCGGCACCCTCATCAAGCAAGCCTTTGTTCTCTCTCTCTCTTCTCACTCTCGTTGCCTTTAGTTTCCGTTCCTTCTCCCATGGAAGATACCTCCGACGACCGCGCAGGCCATCGCAGGAGCCTGAGAACCATGGTCGTGGATGATAACCCAACGTGCCTTAAGATCATCACCACAATGCTCGCAGCATTGCATTTCGTAGGTACTTACTGTTAGTCTAATCCGTAGGCTTTGCATGCATTCATCCCGTTGCTCGTAGAGGCTTCTTTATGGATTTCAAGTCATCCATGGGTATGAAATGTCTTCAGTTCCACCTCTTCTTTCCTTTGCTTCTTCGTGTGTTGCTCTGCTCTGGCTTCTTGATCTCTCGTAAGTAATAACTAGTCTCGTTTGCTGCATGCCCGGCCACAGAACTCGGCTGCTCCATGCTTCTTGCATTGTTTTGTAAAGCCGCATGAGATATGATCTAAGAATAGCTTTTCTTTCTTGGTAACGTGGTTGCTTAACAAATGAAGCTATGGTTTCTTGGGGCAGTTCAACCCTTCAAGAGCGCAGCTGAAGCTTTGCTCTCTCTCCGTAAACAGAAGGAAGAAATCGATCTAGTCTTAATCGAGGTCCACGTCGGAGAGACCGGCTCGACTAGTCTTACTAGTTTCAAGCTGATCGATCATGTCGTGAAGGAGACCGACGTTTCTGTCATCAGTTAGCAACATCTCAACTTGTAATTTATGTTCTCGATCTCCTCGTTTCGGCATTGCATCGATCCACCTCAACTTCTTTGTATTACATGTTGGTGCAGCTATGTGCGCCGATGATGATCACAACATTTTGTGCGAGTCGCTCAGACATGGAGCTTGTTTCCACTTTACCAAGCCTATGACGCCCGCGGTCATCGAGGTCATGCGGCGGAAGGCAATGCGCGATGTGAGCCGACCTGGTTCTGCAGAAGGAAAAGGTGTTTCCGCCGGTAAAAGGAAGCTTGGCTTGACTTTCTACGGTGTGGTCGGTCCGAGAAGATCGATCCAAACGGCCGACGAGCTCTGCTACGTCGAAATATCGAGCGGGGATGAGTCAGGGAAGGGCAGAACCACTGCTGGCAGAGGACAAGGCAGTTGTTCTAAGAAGCAGAGGATGGGCCGCTTGCTCTGGGACTCCGATCTCCACCAGAGGTTCTTGACATCCGTCGAGCTGTTGGGGAAACGTAAGTTTTCTTGTCGCTGAACAAACAATGGATGACATGATTCATATCAGCTCGACGTTTCTTCCATGGTGTCCTCTGATGCTTCTTGATCTGCTCGCAGATGCTGTCCCGAGAAAGATACTCGAACTGATGAACGTTGATGGACTGACCGTGAAGCAAGTTTCCAGCCACCTTCAGGTACGATCATTGCATATAGTCGTGTTCATCGGATCGACGATTAAATGACACTGCAGTGCTCGCGAATGCAGAAACATCGGAGACGCCAAGAGAAGGCAAAGAAGAGGTCGAGTCTGCCGCGTGAGCTAATGCCCAAGCCATGGCAGCTGCAAAGCCAATCGACATTTCCGAAGAGGCAAGGCAAGACGAAGTCTTTTCTACCCTCACGCAAGCTGCCGTTGCGGCCTCTGTTACCCAAGTTTCCTTCAGCTGTCAAGACCCAGCATCCTTCGGTGCTTTTGGCTCAGATGGAGGCGAGGATACCCCAACCACCCCAGCATCGTCCCATCACGACGGGAGGAAACAAGCACTTGCCTCTCGACCCTATCCAAACGAATCAAGCACGGCGAGGGGGGCACCAAAAGATCATGCAGTGTCTCAGCCTGCAACACATGTTACCTAACGACACTTGCATGGGAACTCAGTTTCCGAGTTTTGCCAGCCGGGTAATAATCGACTGGAGCTCATCGTCGACCCTCCAGATTCCGGAGAACGTCGTCCATTCCTCAGGCAGCAACGATTCGACGAAGGTTCTTGCCTCAGGTGTCAATCTTGAGCCGTCCGGATCGGATCGGGGCTCATCGACAGGTAATTAGTGATCAATTAAGAATCGTATATCATGGCGAGTGAAATCACTAATTACGTTTTCGATCACGAAGATCTTCCTGCCGTCGCTGGACTACGACATGATAGGTTGCAAGACTACTTCGATAATAGCTTAGTTATCGAGAGAGCTCTGCGTAAGGCCTTCGACGTCTCTATCGATGAAGAAGACTCGTCGCCGCCTGATGCTTATATGAGCCTTGCAGAATTGGTTGGCTTGGACCAAGCGAGAGGTGTTGTAGAAAAGGATGTCACCAAAGACGATTCGTGTGTGGAGGAGGGTATGCTTGACGAGAGGAGCAGAAGTCCAGTGCAGGATCATGCACCCCACAGTATGGACTTCTCTGCCGCTCCTGATCGGTTCTCTCAGCGAAGACATGAACCGGAAAGCAGCACGATGCAAGAAGCTGTAAACAAAGACGAGAGCATAGCAAGTGAGAATTCCGGCAGCTTCGACATCCAAAAATTCAATGTGGATGAAGACCTCACGGCGGAAATCTTCGAGGAAATAAACAAAGCTAAAAGGTAGAGCATCACGGTGACTTCCTACAGTTGATCTTTTAAGAAACAAGCTCGTAAATGCAATCAGATCCTCATCGACTTCTCTAAATGCAATCAAAACTGTATTTTGATTCCATCATGGTTCTACTCGGTTGATGTGAGAATAAACGAATCCAAAACCTGTTAATCCCACGACATATGTCATCTGATAAATCATTATTTGTCCTCATCGGCGATGACAATGAGCACTCTCAATTAGCAGAGTACCCCAAGAGACGCTTAGGCAAAGATAACACTCGACTCACACCACTAACTTCAGCATTTCTGTGAAGTTTTTCTTCTTAATATAGCTCTAGAAAGTCTTTCGTTGAGCCTTTGCAGAGAGTTGCAAGGAGACTCAGTGAAGCTGAGCCTTTCCTCACCAATTTTTAGCTCTACGAAGTATCTATGACGGCTGAAAGAATGTTGCCCTTCCAAAATTATGTAAAGAAGATCTAAGGAAGACCACAATACATGTCTTTTCGTGGCTCTGAAACGTACGGTAAAAGTAAAAGGTGTCACCTTTACGAGTTATCGTTCGATCAGATGTGGGAAATCTCTGCTTGGACGTTATAATTTACATATCTTCTATAAATCCTTCGGGCGATCCACGAACATTCTCCAGCACTGCTCATATCGTTCGAAGAAGAAGATGGTGCAATTCTCAGCTCTTCTTCATCGTCTTCTCCGTTGCGCCTTCTTCCACTTCTGCGGTATTCTGTTTGCATGATTCAACAGAGAGCAGAAAAGAGTCTGATGTACACTTATGTATCGATTTTTTCTACTGGAATTTTTGTAGCTAAAGGTACAATTCTTTGCTGTATGTTGACCTACATTTCCACTGTGATGCACTTCTAAAAGATGGCAGGTTGCAGCCGATTAGAGAAGGCAAAAGAATTTAAAGGTTAAATTGATGGGAAATCAATGATCAATATCCTCAATCTTGCAATTAATTTCCCTTTTTCTTCAAGCAATTACCGATATTATCTCTCAGTTCTTCGCAAGCAACTCGATTACGGTGCCCATTTCACTTACATCACACCTTGTCCTTTGATTCTCTTGTAGGATCATGAATAGATCCAGAGGATCGGTTCTTGCTTCCATGAAAGAATATGCATTGGATGTGGGTTCATTTATAATTGATGTTGTCGACTTCTGATGGAGCCCTTAAGAAGGTATTGTTTTAAGCTTTAGCTATTCTATATATATGCATGTTCTCGTAACAGCGCAGGAAATGCTTAGAAATTTTTGTTCTTAGGAATAACATCATGAGATCATGAACACAAGAAATTGGCAAAATAAATTCAATGTGCAGAAATCATTTAATCAGAAATCTTTCTCTATTTCTTGCCCTCGAGGTTTCCGCTTGTAACACAGACACACACTTTCTCTCTCTCAAGCTCGGTCAACAGAGGTGACAACAAACGTGAGCACTTCCTGGCTGGCAGTGTGCATTGAAGGAAGTTTTCAGCAGGGAACGTGAGAAACATGAGCTCAAACGACAAATGTGTAAGCTTTACTTGTGGTCTTTTTGGATGCTTCTTCTGCCCAGACTGCAGTGAGGCAGCTCTCTCTCCATTAGGGCTAAGGCGGAATATGGCAAGTTTCAGTCTCTGACCTTGTCATCACCTCCAACTACCCTGTTTTCCTCTGCCAGCCTTCTCCTGCTCTGCTTTTATCTGACCCTCCACCGTTTCCTCTCTCTTTCTCCTTCTCCTCCCCTATTTATAGGGTCTCATGCTGCCGAAGTAGCACATCCAAGCAAACCCATCGTGTGCTGCCTTTGGAGTTCCGCCACCCTTTTGCGTCTTCCTCTCATTTGTCGATTGGTGTGGAACAGATGGCCCATCACAGAGAGTTCATCCACCCTACTCCGCAGTCGGAACAATTCCCGGCAACATCAGCTGCTGATCCTCCCACCTATGACTTCCTTCAACTGCCTCAAAATCCACTGGCCCAATTCCATGACATGCATGAGGTAGAAGATTCACAAAATGTTCCTTTCCGAGGAATTAAACTGCTTATCTACAACATTGCAAGCCTGGTGAAGGAGGTGTTGACTTTGTTTGGCTTTCTACAGGTGGTTGGACATACACAGCCATTGCATCCTTCTAATTTCATGGAGCTCCAAAAGTGGCATTTACAGCAATTTTGGCAGCAACAAATGCTTGAATTGGGAAACCTTGCAGGTGA
Source organism: Musa itinerans (assembly GCA_001649415.1). Taxonomy (NCBI): domain Eukaryota; kingdom Viridiplantae; phylum Streptophyta; class Magnoliopsida; order Zingiberales; family Musaceae; genus Musa; species Musa itinerans. Next base: position 81,145 of record LVTN01001211.1, read on the forward strand.
GTTGATACCATCAAAAGACTTCTTCCATGTGGGCGTGGAATGAGATTATGATTCTTCTTTTCCTTACAGATTACAAGCAGCATCAACTGCCACTTGCAAGGATCAAACGTATAATGAAATTGGATGGGGCGGCAAAGGTCTCGAATGATGATGCTCTTACAAGTCTTCTAATCATCCAGTTTTCGGGTTTTGTGTGTGTGTGTGTGATTTAATGCTATATAATAAAATCTTTCAACAGATGGTTAGCTCGGACACGCCGATCATATTTGCGAAAGCATGCGAGCTCTTCATCTTGGAGCTCACGGTACGCTCATGGCTCCATGCCGAGCAGTGCAAGAGGCTCACCATCCGAAGAACCGATGTAGCAGGGGCCATCTGCCATGCAGACATGCTTAATTTCTTGGTCGACATGCTTCGCCCAGATGAGTTCCAGGTATTGCGATGTTTTAGCTCCAACTTGGGAGTCCTCTTTGGTTTCTCAACCGCACAAGGAAGAATTCTTCCATTGGTAGGGTGAGAAAAGAACAAAGAACAGAAGATAGTTTGTAGGAAAAATGAGGAGAAGAGAATTTTAAGACAAATACGTTACCAGCATACCATCCTTTTAGCATCAAATTAAATGCTAATGGTGCCTTAGAAGTTTGACTTTTGTCTTGCAAAGGTCTTCATCAGGCAACCACAAATGCTGCAGCAGCATATGATGCCCCGGCAACAATCTTACCCTAACCACATCTTAAGTGAGCCACCTCCACCATTGGTAAGCTGTAAGAACTTGCATTCTCCAATGATATATAATAAATACTGAATGAATAATAGAGCAACGTATATATAAGATCTTCATTCTGATTTCAAAGCAGGGCCTTAAATCTCCTAAACACTTTAACCAGGAAGAATCAAGGATTTGATTGCTGCTGTTAACCTATGCGTCTCTGTTTATTGTTTTCTCTTTTGCAGTGAGGAATTTGGACCGGCACCTAAACTGCTGGGAGCAGAATTGCGAGGCCTCAAGAGACCACTCAAGGACTGTTCTCATGGAGGGTAAAACGCCATGTAACGTGCATTCATGCCTTGTAAAGAGCTGATGCATTGATATTTATGTAAGAGACTCTTTTCTCTGCGGTCACCATTCTGGTTTCGCATGAACTTTATATACTGAAGTCGATCAACCTCCTGAATCCCTTCATATGCAGTAAAGAAATTTAGAATAATCTCCAATAACATATGTATTTATCTATTGAAGGTGATCAGATCATATCGCCGTGGTCTTATCCACGATGAATGTGTTGATAGAATCGCTCATTCATCCACGGTGTCGATGCAACCAGGAATCCTTTTCTCGAGTTAAGCTTGACCGAGACGGCACAATATATTCAACATAGCATCTGGGTGTATTTTCCACGCTTGACGATGAAATAACAGTTTTCGCAGAAGAAGAAGAAAGTTGCATTCAGCGTTTACTAGTGCATCATCTTAGGCGTGGCACCAATTGGGCCTTTAATTCACGTTATAGATAAACTGCTTTCTCTTACATTATGGGCGTCTTCCCTCAACCCCCAATCTACAGAGAACCACCACCACCGTCTCTTCTTCGTTACAAAGGAAGAGGATGAAAAGCTCAACCCCGGTATCCTTTTCTATTACTACCGTTTCTCCTCTCCTCCTCCTCTTGCTCCTCCTCACCACTGCCGAACTCTGTAGCTCCAAGCGCAACTGCCCTCGTTCTTCTTGCGGCGACCTCAGCATTCGCTATCCGTTCCGTCTAAGGGGCGATCCGCCTGAATGCGGTGAACCGCAGTCGGAACTTGTGTGTGAAGGAAAAGATGCGGTGCTCTATCGCGACTCCGACAAGTACTTCGTCACCGACATCTCATATACGAGACGGCGATGTCGGCTCCTCTATGCTGGTTTCGTGACAGGCACTTGCCGTCTCCCACCCCGTGTCCCTTTTAGCATTATGGATTTCAGTACCTTCCTTTCACCGTTAAATTATTATGAGACAAACTGGGCCAGTTTTATGAACTGCACGCAGGAAATCCACAGCCCGGAGTATGTGGCCGTGCCTTGCCTTAGCGGGAACAACTCCACTACATATGTGGTGGTTGAGTCCGATGCATATGAGATACGCTACCTCAAGAATTCATGTAGCTGCATCACTTATCTTCCGGTTGAAGGATTTTTTAGTACAGGCATGGATATCTTTGAGCTCCTACGGAAAGGATTCCTGGTTCATTGGTTACTTACAATAGCGAACGAGAGCATCGTCGAGCAGTGTTGGACAAGGGCGACATCGTGAGAAGATCTTTAACCTTTTTGATCTGCTCGGCTTCCTTATGTGTCCTGTTGGCTTTATTTGCTTACGAATTATTGTTCACACAGGTTCTATACGGATGTTGTTATATATGAAACCAACGCTCTTTACATTAAGTTTCTAGAATCCATATATTTTGAGATGGACTTTCTAACTTGCATCTTCTATGAGGAGAGTGATCGCAACCGCAGCCACACTATCTTCAGTATCGCACTGGTCTCGATCATTTCATTAGACGTAGCTCTCTGTTTACTAGGTAGAAGTCTATTGGTTGTACATTAATTGGTAGATCATCTGTTCAAGTACATATAGACTCTGATCTTCCACCCGTCACCTATGACTGTATGCAGTGAGCAGAATAATATTTGCAACTTCAATTGTTGCTGTATTCCTGGCGTACAACGCTTGGAAAATGAGATCACCCGTCGACTCGGTGGAGAAGTTTCTGCGGAACCAGCAAACTCTGTCGCCCACACGGTATGCTTATAGCGACATCATCGCCATGACAAGCCACTTCAGAGAAAAGATAGGCCAAGGCGGCTTCGGTACCGTCTTCAAAGGACATATCCTCGACCGGTACCCGGTCGCTGTTAAGATGCTGGGCGGCTCCAAGTTCGACGGAGAGGAGTTCATCAACGAGGTCTCCACCATCGGTAGGATTCACCACTTGAACGTGGTGCGGCTTCTCGGCTTTTGCTCCGACGGATCCAAGAGAGCGCTGGTGTACGAGTACATGCCCGGCGGCTCACTCGACAAGCACATCTTCTCTGCAAGCAGAAGCAACCATCGCCGGTTCACCATGGAGAAGCTCCGTGACATAGCCCTGGGTGTGGCCAGGGGCATCGACTACCTTCACCATGGGTGCGACATGCAGATCGTGCACTTCGACATCAAGCCCCACAACATCCTCCTCGATCACGCTTTCACTCCCAAGATCTCGGATTTTGGATTGGCAAAGCTGTATCCGAAGGACTACAGCCCGATATCCATCAGCGCCGCGAGAGGCACGATAGGATACATAGCGCCTGAACTGATATCTAGGAGCTTCGGGGTCATATCTCACAAGTCAGATGTATACAGCTTCGGCATGCTGCTCATGGAGATGGCTGGAGGAAGGAGAAACGTGAATCCAAAGGCGGACAAGTCCAGCCAGATCTACTATCCTTCATGGATCTACGACCAGCTCGCCGGAGAGGAATGGCCAAGAGAGCCAAGATTGGATTGGACTACGGAGATCGATGCGATGGAGAGAAAGCTGTGCATGGTGGGGCTCTGGTGCATTCAGATGAAGTCATGCGATCGCCCCTCCATGGGCCGCGTGGTGGAGATGCTGGAAGGCGACGTGAATGACTTGCGCATGCCTCCCAAGCCCTTCTTCTCCTCCCCACAGCCAAGCTTGGGAAAACAGTCCTCCTGCATGCCTTCATCTTCGGCAGGACTAGAAATCATTTCAGAGAATGACGACCTTCCCTGAACCTGACACAAGCAAATGCGGTTTACCTACATTGTCCTAGCCAGTTTTAGTATTCAAATTGCTGGTGTGAGCAGGTCACTGTACTGTCGATTTCCACAACATCAATAAACAACACAAGTCTAAATCTCGCGTTAATGTAAGATTTAATTTCAGGAGTTAATGCTACGTGTTTTATGCCATGTCCTATACATATATTTAGGGAAAGAACAATGGATTCGCACAAGTCGCCCTCAAAGCCTCCAAGTCAATGACGGTCAATCTAATGAAACCACTCAAATAAGTTAGCCTTCTCGACGCGTCCAAGTCATCGGCAGTCAATATAATGAAACCAGTCAAATAAGTTGACTTTCGAAAGACTTGACGTCTGGAACACGAAACCTAAGCTTTCAAACAAGTCGGGGCGTCCAAGTCAAATAAATTGACTTTCGAAAGACTTGACGTATCGAACACGAAACCTAAGCTTTCAAACAAGTCGGGTAAAAAATAAAATAAAATAAAAAGACAAGATAACCACTTGGAATCTTTCTAAGGCTCGACGATAATGGATATGATTAGAAGCATATTTAAAATACATATTGAGAGTTAAATACATATTTAAAATATAAATTAATATTTAATATTTTTTAAATCATATTTGACTTGGATATTATATAAATGTTCAAATGTTGATGCTACTAAGGGGGTAGCATTACTATTTCAATATTTATAGAATACTAATATCATTTTTTAAATTTTAAAGATAGCTTATGACTTTATCTAAAATTATAAGATTATCAAAATAATTTAATAAAAATTAATATGAAAGTAATTTTTTGTTTATTTATTTTTAATATTATTTTATATTTATTTTTATGTTTCTATTTTTTTATTTATTATATTTTTCGGCCATATGAATTTTTTTATAAGATTGGATACATTCATTCATTTATTTTTATTTCTTTACTTATTTAATTTAAATAAAAATATTATTTTTATTTTTTTTCATAAATACTAAAAATAATAAATCGATAAATTTATCATAAAGTATTTAATAAATTTTTAAAATATAATTTTACCAAACAAAATTTACGCCAATACACATTTAAAATATAGTTTTCATCTATTATTTATCAAGCACTTAAAGGTATTATACAACTATGTATTCACTCAAAATTTTCAATTATATATTTAAAGTATAAATATATTTACGAACACAAGTGAAGTAATTTGATTTCTCTTTCGACAGAACAACTAATAATAATAATATTATTATTATTATGGTGACTCAAATGTTGACTCGAATAAGTGCTCATCAAACTTGTGAGGATAGTGGATCAAGTTGTCGAAAGAAGCGAAGTTTGAGGAAATAACAAAAATAAAAGAAAATATATGAATGGAGTGACACCCCAAATAGAAGGCAGACATCGTCTCTAAGATTGTTTTACTTCATATCTGTCTTTTCATCGGTAAACAGACTTTATTAAAGATCGTTGGCATACCAGTTAGTCAAACGTCAAACACAACTTTTATATGCTCATTATATTTCATACTTGCTGTTGGATAACTATGTGGGATTTTTTCATTAATTCAAACTTTTTTTTTCTGAATTTTATCATAATTTCCTAATAAAAAAAACCAACCCTCAATAAAATCTGTCACTAATCTTTTTTTTATTAATTCTTCTTTTCCACTCTTCTTCTTCTCTACTTATTTTCTTTTTTTTTTCACTTCTCGTTCCTTATTTATTCAAATGCTTTATTTTGGCTTCTTCCTGCCAAGAGAATTCTTGTTTTCTATCCAATTTCTTTCTCTTCCTTCACGCGCTACAATTTGCGAGGTTATAAATTTTCTGGTTAGCTATTGATATTTTTTTTAAAAATAACTTTTTCATCTATTCGCTATGCAAAAGTATAATTAAGGATCAGACTAGATGATGAAAAAAATCAAGATTTATATTCTCTATAATCCTATATGTTTCAATAATTTATAGGTGTTTAACTTGTTTAGATTATCTAGTTGGATGTTGATGAAGAGATAACTAGGGTCACTCTTTCGTATTTACTCTAAGGTAATTTAAATTGATATTATTGTTCTCCAATTCTATTCGAGTTAGGCACTTATAAAATTGCATCGTGAGCACTCTTTACAATGTCACTTTGATATCCAAGTAAAAACAAGGTTCGGAAGATTCAACTTTTATTTTAAGAGAAAAAGATTTGTGTTTGAGAATGCACATAAGAATCTCTTTTATAGTTAAGTTCTAAATATCATTACTTTCGTAGTATGCATTGATTATGGAGACTGTGGTGTATTTTTTTTATACTTAACTACGATGGTGGTGTGTGAGTGCGATAACATTCGACTCACTCAATCTCGTATTTAGATATCAATCATGTAATTATGAGGTAGAGCTAATATAACGTTGAGGTATCGATTATATGATGATAAGACATCGAACACATAGCGATGACGTATCCTTCATGTGATACTTAACTTCATTCATGATTGAATATATAATGTTCGATCGACTTAATCTAGTGTTGAGGTATCAGGTCATGTGATAATAAAGTGTTGGCTACACGATGCTAGATATGATGATGAAACATCAATAATATGACGCTGAGATATCAAACACATGATAATGATATGACATAGGATGTTAATGATATGATGATGAAATATCAATAATATGACGCTGAGATATCAAACACATGATAATGATATGACATAGGATGTTAAAGTATTGATCATAGGATGTTAAAATATCAATCACGTGATGCTAACATATCAATTACATGTTTATTCTTATGTCAACCAAAGAATTAAAAACCCTAAAATATACCATCTGACAGTTTGGTAGGATAGCTGGTAATGATACTGATAGCAATTCTTGCGTCCACCATCAAGTCCAAACAGTTCAAGTCATGCGACTCCCGCGTCATTAAAATAAAGCATTGTTAGGTGTGGCACCAATTAAGGACCTCACTATTATACACATTTCTTTTTTTTTACTATTACACTTTGAGCAAACCAAATCCACGGAGAACCATCTTCTTTGTTCCAAATGAAGACCATGAACAGCTCTGCTTCTTCTATTGCTGCTTCTCCTTGTCATCTCCTCCTCCTCCTCACCACTGCCGAACCCTCTAGCCCTCATCGCCACAAAGGTTGCTGTCGGTTCTCGTGCGGCCACCTCCATGGCATTCGCCTGAATGCGATGAACCATAGTTGGAACTCGTGTGTAAAGGAAAAGATACGGTGCTGCATCACTCGCCGACAAGTACTACATCACCGAGATCTCATACGAGAGTTCGCAATTCCGGCTCGTCTATGCTGGGTTCGTGACAGGCACTTGCCGTCTCCCTTTTTCGCTATGTAAATTACCGGAATAGCAGTATCTTCCTCTATCCAGTCATTCATCACGAGAGGAGTGAGGCCCAGTTTTCTGAACTGCACGCAGGGAATCCAAAGCCCAGAGTATGTGGCCGTGCCTTGCCTTTGCGGGAACAGCTCCATTACATATGTCGTGGTCGAGTCCGATGCATATGAGATACGCTACCTTGAGAACTCATGTAGATGCATCACCTGTCTTCCGGTTCTAAGGATTCTTGAGTACACGCATGGATATCTTTGAGCTCCTACGGGAAGGATTCTTGAGTTTGGCAAGTCCCACATAGTCCCACATCGGGAAAATCAAGCTTGTTATCTCCTATTGGAATTATAAATAAGCGAATGGGCTTTGAAGCCAGAAGCACCACAAGAAAAATCTAATTGTCAGTTTGGGTTTACCTACTATTAAGTCCACACTTAGATAAAATAGTTTGAGCTTATAGTTTGAGTTTTTTCTTGTTTAGTAGTCTCAGGTGTTTTATGGCCTAAGAATATTTTCCTAAGGCATTTGTAATCCCGTGGACGTAGGTCAATTGATCGAACCATGTATATCTGGTTTTCTTATCTCTTTTTATTTTATTATTTTATTATCTTTATTGGGTTGCCAAAATTACCCTTTGGTAAATTTCTTGGGGCTAGCTCTAACAAACTGGTATCAAAGCCTAGTTTCGGGATCTTTTGACAACGATGATAATAACAAAGATCGTTGTCGAGAAATTCGATAGAAATGTCAACTTCGGCATGTGGCAACTCAAGATAGAGATCATTCTGGTTCAAGATGGAGTTGATTTGGCATTACAGGGAGCTGAGAACATTCCAGATGATATGTCACAGGAAGATTTTACAGGTCTGGATAACAAGGCCCGATCAAGCATTATTCTAAATCTCTCTGACGAGGTTTTACGGGAGGTAGCTACGGAGACTACGGTTAAGAGCATGTGGGACAAGCTTAAAGCCTTGTATATGAAGAGGACAGTGGAGAATCGTCTCTACTTGAAGCAGAATTTGTATATACTTCGGATGATTGAAGGTATATCTATACTCTCACATTTTGATAAATTTGATTCCTTAGCTATGGATTTGGAGAATATAGATGTGAAAATTGATGATGAGGATAAGGCCCTGTTACTTTTGTGTTCTCTTCCCCAATCCTTTAAGTATTTCCGTGATATTATGATTTATGGAAAAGAAACAATTTCGTATCAGGAAATTAAATCTGCACTAAACTCTAAGGAGCAGATAGATAGGGATATCACTGGGGAAAATAGAGGGAATTAGGCTGAGGGTCTGGTTGTCAGGGGTAGAACGGATAAAAGGAAATTTGATAGTAGTAGATCTAAATCTAGATCTAAATCCAGACATAGAAATTTGGAGTGCAGATATTGTCATAAAATGTGGCACATTAAGGTTGATTGCTTTAAATTAAAAAATAAATTAAAGCAAAAGGGAAAAATTATTGAGAAAACTACTAAATCCGCTGAAGCTAGCATAGCAACTGATGAGAATGTTGGAAATATTTTCTTTGCTACTGAAGACGGGATGAGGTCTAAAAATGAATGGATTTTAGATTCGGGTTGTTCTTATCACATGTATCCCAATAGAGATTTGTTTTCCACATATGAATCTTGTAATGGTAAAATTATTTTGATGGGCAATAATGTCGCGTGTAATGTTATTGGTAGAGGCACAATCTGAATTAAAATGCATGATGGTATTGTGAGGACGCTCACTAATGTTAGACATGTTCCTGATTTAAAAAAGAATCTCATCTCTTTAGGCACCCTAGAGGCTCTTGAGTGTAAATACATAGCTGAAGGTGGAGTTATGAAAGTTTCTAGAAATGCCCTTGTTGTTATGAAAGCTTGTATGTCTGATAGTTTATATATTCTGCAGGGAACTACTGTCACAGGCTCCGTTGCAGTCTCGTCATCATCATTGTCTGATTCTGACATCACCAAATTATGGCATATGCGTTTGGGACATATGAGCGAAAAAGGTTTGAGCATATTGAGCAAAAGGGGTCTACTTT
>LVTN01001212.1:13975-24691 GCA_001649415.1 Musa itinerans
TATATACTTGAAATGTTTGCTTGATAAATTTCTTTCATTATGATAAGATATCTAGAGCTTAACTTGCTATTTTACAATTGATATCTTGCCATAGAATGATAAATTGCTATGTTTGTCATCCTTCATATTTGTAATATCATACTTGAAAATGGATGTCATGCCTTGACATCATTTTGATAAATATTTGGCATCATATTTTGATAATGTTAGATCATGATAGGAATCATGATGTGCATATTGATAAGTTTAATGAATTTAACTTATTAGTTTGATTCTTGAATTCAAAGGCTTTGAATTCAAGAATGTCTTTTCTCAAGTATGGTATATAGATAGGGGGAATTAAGTTTAACTCCGTCATCAATTGATTGTCATCATCAAAAAGGCGGAGATTGTTGAATCTCAGATTTTGATGATGAAGTCAATTGTAATTTGTTTGATCTAATCTATATGTTGAGAAAAGTGTGTAGGATTAACTATAATAGTAGTAAGACATAAAGCATGTGTTGTGCCGGAGTCAAGATCGAGATCTCATTGGCAGTTCGAGAGTTCGTCGGAAGTCCGGAAGTTCATTGGAAGTTCTGCCGGAACCAACCGAGAAGTCAAGAGCTTGCCAAAGAAGCTCATCGGAACGTACCAAGAAGATTTTCATAAAGTCCAGGAGCTTGCTAGGAGTCCTCCGGAGCATTATCGAGAGTTCGTCGGATGTTCGCCGGAAGTACACCGGAATCTCGCTGGAAGTGCAATTGAAGCACCGAAGCAAGAAAAGCTATTATCATGTCTTAATTATCATAGTTAGAGAGTAAATTGAGTTTGGATTGGGAGGTAATCCTACTAACTTAATTAGGGGTTAATTGGGCCTTTAATAGGGCTGAATCAGGCCTAATTGAGCAGCCAATTCAGCCCCTAAAAACATGGCCAACAGTGGCACCGCCAGGGCCGGCGATGGCACTGCTTGGAAAGCAGTGCCCCAGGATTTCTGGACAATGGTACCGCCCCTGTCAAGCGGTGGTACCACTGGTAGTTAATGCTTTCAGTGATAGTACCGCCCCTATCAAGCGGTGGTACTACCAGAGCTTGGTCTCCGAGGTCTGTCAAGCGGTCATACCGTCTAGTGTCTGGTGTTAGGCGGTAGTACCACCCAATAATGGTGGTGGTACCGTCAGGACCCCAAAAATTCGGGATTAGACACTATTTGGCTCTAATTTTGAAGCCTTTGGGGCCTATAAAATCCCCACCCTTTTCTGCATGAAAAGGCACAAAACCTATTGGCATAATCTTGAGTTCTTGAGCCTTAAAGTGTTGTAAAAGTGAAGAGTTCTCCTCCTTCATCTCTTAGCTTTGTAACCATCTAAGAAAGAGGAGTGAGACTTGTAAGGGTTATCTCCTAAGCCCGGCAAAAGGAGAAAGAGTTGTAAAAGGTGGTTGGCCTTCGCCTATTGAAGGAAGGCCTTTAGTGGATGCCGGAGACCTCGTTAGAGGAGGAATCCGAATGTGGATGTAGGTCACGTTGATCGAACTACTCTAAATTCTGATTTGCTTTTCATTTATGCAATTTACTTTAATTGCAAATCATTTCATAGCAAACTGCTTCTCCTCCTCATCTTGCTTACGCTCTCATACGTTTCAAGTTGCTATCCTTCCGATTCGGTTTTCATCGAACGCATGAAATATTTTATACGAAAATCAAAGAATTTTCCACTACACTAATTCACCCCCCCTCTTAGTGCCGCTCTTGATCCTAACAATTACATCATCATTTTCTATCTTTTTTACTCTCAATACTTGTGTTAGTTAACCAGGGATGAGAGGGGTATTTATATGCCTCAAGTTGATTCAAACGTGGAGCCTAAAAATATCTCATCCCGGGTTTCCTAGGTACGGGCGGTACCACCGCTAGTGTCAGTCTGACATTAACATTACACTGGGTGGTACCACCGCTTGACACCCTATGCTGGGCGGTACCGCCGCCCAAACTGGCGGTATCACCTCATGGAGACTAATAGCCTCTCGAAGACTACATTTGTCTCGGAGATTGTGCCACGATGGTACCACATCATGGGTCACTGTTTGGGCCTTTCATTGGGCCCAACATAGTCCTTACATGGGCCCAACTGGCCCCTAATTGGGTTGGCCCAATTCTAGTTCCAATTATGTGCTAACTACAAAATTTAAGACATTTACTAAGCTAAACAAGACCCTAGGTCTTGGTTTCTTCCAGCGAGCTTCCGCCGATCTTCCGGCGAACTTCTGAACGATCTCCCGGCAATGTTCTAGCAAACTCCCGATAAGCTCTTGGACTTCATGACAATCTTCTTGGAAAGTTCCGACGAGCTTCTCTAGTAAGCTCCAAGATTTCTCGGTCAATTCCGATAGAGAATCGGACGAACTCTCAAACACCCAACGAAATCACGTTCTTGACTTTGGGACTTCATTTTGCATTATGCCTTTCTATCGTAGTTAATCTTGCACACATAAAAATACACTTTGATCTAGACAATTATTACTAAGCATGAATTATGTTGTCCGGCATGTCATTAGTCTATTGACGCTTCATCCGATTCTTCAACACATCATCCTCTCTTGCAGCCTATTGCCCAATTGGCAAGTTGTCCTCCGCAACTCCGATATCCTTAGTGCAATATCCGCTCTTCTTGGCCCAATGCCTGAATCCATAGCCTGAAGCCTTCTGTCGATATGTTGACCGATCCTCCAGCTCGACGTCCAATCTTCTGACATGTTTTTCACCAGCCCAACATGATTCTTCCTACTTTAATTATCTCATCCTGATCGAAGCTTCTTGCGTCACTCAAAACACAGATTAAATCATAAATACTATCAATTGGTTTCATCATCAAAATCCGAGATTCAACATTTGCAACTCATTTAGCTTATGGGCTATCACATTTAAGAGGTTTGGATTAAAGGTTGTGAGACAAACATTTTGGATTATAGAGAATACAATGAGACCGATTTGTCTTTAAACAAAAACCCTAAATAATCCCGATCGTAGGTTACTCAAGAGAGACATCGAGATAACTAGACAAATGGATGTATTGTATACCCGTTCATATGATGGAAGTGGTTGGTTTTATAACTACTTATATGGGGACACTATGGATACAATTGTTGGGAAATCTTAGGGGTGGCATCATATGCACAACGGAAGAATGAAAAATAAAATCCTCAATTCCCAAAGATATGTTCGTCGTCGTGCAAAGATTAGTGCGCAAAAATTCATGAAATAGAAAACCATGTGTGAGATAGATTGTATTACCTAGGGCGATCGTATATCCCTGAATCCCTATATATCTCTAGGAGAGGGTGAAGGAGGTAAAGTGCCCTACTTTCTAGTGGTGATCCACACAGTAGGGCTGCGATGATGCTTCTCAAAACTCTAGGCTTGCTCTAAGGTGGAGAGGGGGAGGAGAATATGAGAAGAAGCAAAAATCTCTTAGCCTATGAACTATTGAATCCCTCCTATTTATAGAGGTCCCCTATCAACTTAACCCTAATGGATCATCCCATATTGGGTATTAGATCTCCATCTAACTACCCAAGCCTCTTAGATTAGTGGATCTTTATCCAATAATCTCTTGTGGGCTCTTATTGGATCTCATCCATAGGATCCAATAATTCAGGGGCTTATTGGATATCCAATAAGATAGGGGCTCTAGTGGATATCTCATATCCGAACCTCTACTCATTGCAATACCTACCATATGTGTGTGACCCTCTAAGCCTAATATCGAGCTGGCCATGAGTCATACCTGTCAGAACTCCTTTTGGCTTAGTGAATTATTATCTTTGTAATAATTCACTCGACTCATCGACTGCGGACGTACTAGGCCACTACGCCATAGTCCCCAAACGATATAGGGGAATTCAATCCATTGGACCTATCTGTCCTCAGTTACCGTGTATCTATAGTCCCTCATCCATCTAATATTCTAAAGACCGTATATCAAGCATGGTGTTGTCAGACCTATATAGTTTCTACTCGAGTCTCGCTCTAATCATATTCTCCTGAAGAACTCTTTCTCTCTCAATCCATATGACCCTGGCTAGGGATTTGTTTGAGAAAGAACACAAGAGACATTTCTCTTATGACACCGAGAGTGGTTGATCCTCCATCGACACTCAATAGCCCTTGTAAGGTTGACTACCACTCCCAATGACCGGTTGTGCTAGATCTAGGACATCCAAACCTATAAATCTGATATTAAAGAGTGGAGCACTCATACAGGACATCCTTAGTGTCTCAAGTCTAAGGACTAGATACACCATTGGGACTACGGAATCACTATCTAACAATAAGGTATCATTTATTGAATCTTATATTTCGAAGATGAAACCAATTGATAGTGTTTATGATTTGATTTACATTTTGAGTGATGTAAGAAGCTTTAATCAAGGAGAGATAATTAAAGCAAGAAGAATCATGTTGGGCCGGAGTGGAACATGTCAGAAGATTAGACGTCGAGCCGGAGGATCGTTCAACGTATCGACAAAAGGCTTTGGGCCATGGGTTCGGGCATCGAGCCAAGAAGAGCAGATATTGCACCAAGGAAATCAGAGTTGTAGAGGTTAACTTGTCGATTGGGCAATAGGCCGCAAGAGAGGATGATGCGCCGAACAATCGGATGAGGCATCGATGAACCAATGATATGCCGGACAATATTTGATTAGCTTAGTAATAATTGTCTAGATTGAAGTAGGTTTTATTTGTGTCGGATTAACTATGATAACGATCAAGGAATAAAGCAAAATGAAGTCTCGGAGTCAAGAATGAGATTTCGTTGGGAGTTGAAGCGTTCGTCGGAAGTCCGGATTTTCGTCGGAAGTTCTATTGGAATTGACCGAGAAGTCTAGGAGCTTGCTAGAGAAGCTCATCAGAACTCACCAAGAAGATCGTTGCGAAGTCCAGGAACTTGCCGGGTGTCCGTTGGAACATTGCCGAGAGATCATCGGAAGTTCGCCGGAAGCTCGTCGGAAGAAACCAAGACTTACAAAATTGTTTAGCTTAGTAAATGTCTTAAAATTCATAGTTAGCACATAATTGGGTTAGAATTAGGTCAACTTAATTAGGGATCAGTTGGGCCTAAGTTTGGGCTGTGTTGGACCAAGTGAAAGGCCTAAATAGTGACCAAACATGTGAAATCGTTATGGCACAATCTCCAAGACTATGTCAGGCGGTGGTATTGCTAGTCTAGGTGGTGTTACCGCTTAGACACAATCTCCGAGAGATTGTCAAGCGATGGTACCACCTAGTGTTAGGGTGTCAAGCGATGGTACCGCCCAATGTTAGTGCTAGTGTCAAACTGGTAGGTGGTGGTACCCTCCAGTATTGGCGGTGGTACCCCTAGTACCCCGAAGACTTAGGATGAGGTATTTTTAAGCTCAAAGTTTGAATCACTTGAGGCCTATAAATATCTCTCTTATCCCTGGTTAACATACATAAGCACAAAGAGCAAAAAAGTAGAAAAACTCTATTGTAATCTTGTGAGAACTCCTCTCAAAGATCTAAGTGTTAGTGTAGTTTGAGAGAGGAGTAAGGGGGTTATAAAGATTCTCTCCTGAACCTATCTATAGGAGAATCGAGTTGTAAGGGTAGTTGATCTTCGTCCATTGAAAGAAGATTTGTAGTGAAAGTCGATGGCCTCAACGGAGGAGGAATCGGAAGTGGATGTAGGTCATAGCGACTGAACCACTATAAATCAGTTTGCATTTCTTTTGAGCAATTTACCTTAACTACAAACTGCTTTTCCTTACTTCGCTTTCGCTATGCTTGTGAACAAGCATTGAACATCAAGTTATCTTTCGAGATCGATTTTTATTGTACAAAGACAATTGAACTGACTTGTTTTTATCTACTGCACTAATTCACCCCCCCCTCTTAGTGTTGACTCATTCTAATAGTTGGTATCAGAGCCACGTACGCTTCTCATTTGGTTTAACACCCAAGAAAAATGGCTCTTTTCGGCTTTCAAGAGAGTTTTTTTATCGTTCATCCTCCCATGTTCAATGGTACAGACTATACATATTGAAAAACTCGAATGAGAATTTTGTTGCATTCATTAAATCTTGATTTATGGAATATTGTCGAAAATGGTTTTCAAAAGTCTTTCACTCCAATGAAAGAATGGAATGATTTGTTGAATCTCGAATTTTGATGATGAAGTCAATTATAATTTGTTTGATCTAATCTATATGTTGAGGAAAGTGTGTAGGATTAACTACGATAGCA
This sequence comes from Musa itinerans, assembly GCA_001649415.1. Lineage (NCBI taxonomy): Eukaryota > Viridiplantae > Streptophyta > Magnoliopsida > Zingiberales > Musaceae > Musa > Musa itinerans. The sequence continues at coordinate 20,220 of LVTN01001212.1, forward strand.
GTAAGACATAAAGCAAGTGTTGTGCCAGAGTTAAGATCAAGATCTCATTGGGAGTTTGAGAGTTCGTCAGAATTCCGGACGTTCGTCAGAAGTTCTACCGGAACCAACCGAGAAGTCTAGGAGCTTGCCAAAGAAGCTCGTCGGAACTTGCCAAGAAGATCGTCATAAAGTCCAGGAGCTTGCTAGGATTTTGCCGGAGCATTGTCGAGAGTTCGTCAGATGTTCACCGGAAGTACGCCGGAAGCTCACCGGAAGAGCAAGTGATGCACCAGAACAAGAAATGCTGTGATCATGTCTCAATTATCATAGTTAGAGAGTAAATTAAGTTATGATTGGGAGGTAAACCCACTAACTTAATTAGGGGCCAATTGGGCCCATAATAGGGCTGAATTGTGCCGAATTGAGTAGCCAATTCAACCCCTAAAAACATGGCCGATGGTGGCACCGCTTGGAATCCAGCCCCAAGGATTTATGGGCCGTGATATCGCTGGTAGTTAATGCTACAAGTGATGGTACTACCCTTGTCAGGCGGTGGTACCGCCAGAGCTCGATCTTCGAGGTCTGTTAGGTGGTCGTACTGCCCAAACTAGGCGGTGGTACCGCCCAATGTTATGTGTCAAGTAGTAGTACCGTCGAGTAATGGCGGTGGTACCACTAGGACCCTGGAAATCTGGGATTAGATACTTTTTGACTCCAATTTTGAAGCTTTTGGGGCCTATAAAAATCCCACCCTTTTCTGCATGAAAGGGCATGAAACCCATTGGCATAATATTGAGTTCTAGAGCCTTAAAGTGTTATAAAAGTGAAGAGTTCTCCTCGTTCATCTCTTAGCCTTGTAACCATCCAAGAAAGAGGAGTGAGATTTGTAAGGATTGTCTCCTAAGCCCGGCAAAAGGAGAATGAGCTGTAAAAGGTGGTTGGACTTCGCCTATTGAAGGAAGGCCTTTAGTGGATGCCGGAGAACTCATCGGAGGAGGAATCCGAAAGTGGATGTAGGTCACATTGACCGAACCACTCTAAATTTTGGTTTTCTTTTCATTTGTGCAATTTACTTTAACTACAAATCATTTCATAGCAAACTGTTTCTCCTTCTCATCTTACTTATGCTATCATATGTTTCAAGTCGCTATCTTTCCAATTCGGTTTTCATCGATCGTACGAAATATTTTATACAAAAATTGAAGAATTTTTCGCTGCACTAATTCACCCCCCCTATTAGTGTTGCTCTTGATCCTAGCAATTGGTATCAGAGCAAGGTTCACTCTTATTTGGTTTTAAACCCAAGAGAGATGGAATTTGTCGACAATCTAGAGGGCCATTCAATTACACGTCTGCCCATGTTTAATGGGACGGATTACACATATTGGAAGACAAGAAAAAAGATCTTCCTAATTTCAATGAATTTTGAATTATGAAATATTATAGAAAATGAGTTTTAAAAGTCCTCTCTTCCAATGAATGATTGGAATAAGTTGGAGAAGAAGACTTTTGCTTTAAACACAAAGGCTATGAATGCCTTATTTTGTGTATTAGATAAAAATGAGTTTAATCGAGTAATAATTTATGAAACAACTTTTGACATTTGGCACACACTCGAAGTGACTCATGAAGTTACTAGTAGAGTGAAGAAGTCAAAAATTAATTTTTTAGTGCATTCTTATGAGTTGTTTCGAATGAAACTGAGTGAGACAATTGGAGACATGTATACCTGATTGATGAATGTCGTCAAAGGTCTAAAAGGCTTGGTAAAAGTTTTTCGGATTTTGAACTTGTTAATAAAATTTTAAGATCCATTCCAAAGAGTTGGGACCCTAAAGTCACGGCCATTCAAAAGGCCAAAGACCTAAATAATTTTCCTTTTGAAGAACTAATTGGGTCACTAATGACCTATGAAATGACATGTAAAGCTCATGAAGAGCTTGAGGACACCCTTCCAATGAACAGGAAGGATATAGCACTTAGAACACAAGAAGACCACTTGAAAGAAAACTCAAGTGATGAGGACTTTTATGATGACATGACACTCTTAACAAAGAAGTTCAAAAGATTTATAAAAAGAAATAAATTTAAAAATGATACTAAAAATAAATTTGAACCTAAGAAAGAACAAGTGATATGCTATGAATGTAAGAAGCTGGGACACTTCAAGAGTGAATGTCCCCAAGCAAAGAGGAGGCAACCAAAGAAGAAGACTCTTAAAGTCAATTGGGACGACTCAAGTGCATCCGAAGAAGAGGAGCCTACCATCACTGAGCAAGTTGCTCACTATGCACTAATGGCTATTGGAGATGAGGTAATAAGTTCATTTGAAGCAAATTTATCCTTTGATGAACTATTAAATGCTTTTCATGACTTATTTGATGAATGCAAATTAATTAGTAAAAAATATAAATTGTTAAAAAAGAAGCATGCTTCTCTTATTAATGATTTCGATAGTTTAAAAGTTGAGCACAATGATAGTTTAGCTCCATGTATGAAATGTGATGAACTAGAAATACTTCAAAAGGAAAACTTGCTACTAAAAGAAACCTTGAAAAAGTTTGAGGTTGGTAGCAAGTTCTTGAACATGATCCATGCCAATAAGGGTCACGTTCATAGGAGAGGTGGAATCGGATTTGTGAGTAGCTCTCACCAAAATCCAACCACCTTTGTTAAAGGCCCAACTTTGCATGTTTCACCTCACATCAAATGCAACTTTTGTTGCAAACTCGGACATATTGCCTATAAATGTTCACTTAAAAGATGTAGTCTACATAGATTGATTTGGGCTCCTAAAAGAACCTCAAATGACTTAATGCAACATGATAAGATATGTAGATCAATTTTTGAAGCACCCAAGGTCAAATGACCTTTGTTAAAGGCCCAACTTTGCATGTTTCACCTCACATCAAATGCAACTTTTGTTGCAAACTCGGACATATTGCCTATAAATGTTCACTTAAAAGATGTAGTCTACATAGATTGATTTGGGTTCCTAAAAGAACCTCAAATGACTCAATACAACATGATAAGATATGTAAATCGATTTTTAAGGTACTCAAGGTCAAATGGGTACCTAAAAATCATCCTTTTTTATAAAAAATATACCATCACAAGTTAGGAGAAAGAGATGATACTTTGATTTTGGATGCTCAAGGCTTATGACCAGAGATCCAAAATAACTCACAATGCTCTCTAGCCAAAATAATAAAAAAGTGGATCATAAGAATTAAAACTGTTAGTTACAAAATGATACTTATAAGATCATGATGAAATAATTATTTGAAATCTTGTGTGATAAACACTTGATCTTGATCTCTCAAACCTGAAAATTCTTATGCATAAGTTCCCTTTCTAACTTCTTCCGGATTTCTAAATTACTAGGACACATTCCCTCCTAAATTTTTTCGGATCGAATTCTATCTAACAAGATCATGAATTTATGTTCGGACCTTCTTGATTCTTTGGATCACTTACTTGAATCATGATCTTATGGTGTGCACAATGAGTCATATGTATTTTTCCATACGAGTTTTTGCGATGCTTGCGTACAAATTTTATATGATGAATCATGAACATACAATCTTCAATACGAATCTTCTTCTCTTATGATGCGAATTTTACATCATGATGTAAATAAGGTTATGTGCTTGACAACAATAAAAATCTTACAAAATTGGAATCACCTATGATAGCACCACACCCCAATGTGGGCAGTGCTCATTGTCTCTAGGCGGTGGCACCGCCCAGCTTGTCACGCCCCTCAAAATATTGATAATATTAAAAAATTTTCAACACAAATCCATCCAGGATCCAATACACATTTGAGGTCACTAAGAAAATATTCAAATCAAAATTTCACTTCTATAATCCACAAATTCATAAACCCTGTGTAGTTCATAACATACAACATATCATTCGATGATTCATAAAATCTAAACCCAGCTCACCAAAATAATAACCACAACATAAATTCACAAGTGTGGGAGTCTATATAGTCACCAAACCAACGTTTACAATAAGTTCATATCATTACATGAATTAAACTTAACATTCCAGAATCCTAAACATGAGAGGTCCTTTAAACTTATACAAAATCCACAAGTTTAGATTCACCGTCAACATTTCATTAGATGCAGAGTGTGCTTATACAACAAAAACATATATACTAATAATTATCTACCCAAAATCTTCTAGCTTTCTACTGCCTTAGCCTAATTTTAACATTTAAGCAAGCGACAAGCTATCCTGAAAAATTTAGACAACAATGGAGTGAGCTAAAAATAGCTCAGCAAGTGACAAAGCATATTCAGAATAAAAGGAACAGTTTCAAACAAGTAAGGTATCATAATGTAAGGCAGAATACAAGAATTCTCAAGGATACCATCTCATTAGATATAAAATCATATGTGTCATTTCAATCGAAGCATATTTGGTTCCAAAACAAATGGAGCATAGAGTAATTGGAACATATCAATAGTGTATGAAATGTT
>LVTN01001212.1:43462-56729 GCA_001649415.1 Musa itinerans
GCTATTGATATGCTCAAATTACTCTTTGCTCCATTTGTTATGAACCAAATATATTTGATTGAAATGACATTTGTGATTCTGCACTCAATGAGATTATGTCTATGAATTCTTATATTCTGCCTTACATTTTGAAACCTTATTTGTTTGGAAATTGTCCTATATTGCCATGAATATGTTTTGTCACTTGCTGAGCTATTTTTAGCTCACTCCATTGTTATATAAATCTTTCAGGTCAGCTTGTCACTCTTTGAGATGTTTTGAATTGGGCTGAGGTAGTGGAGAGCTATTCAGAATTATGGGCAAGTCTTGTTAGTTATTATGTTATTGTTGTATAAGCATATTTTGTATGTAATGAAATGTGGTCGATGAATGAAATGGATATACCGTGTAAAAGTGTTAGAATATCTCTCTTATTTTGAATTTTAGAATGTTAAGTCTAGTTTACGATAATATGAACTTGTGGTAAATGGTTGGATTTCTGATTGTATGAATTGTGTAGCTTATGGATTTGTAAGTATTGTTAATGTTTTCTTAAGTTGGCTTGGGTTGTCACAAATGTGAATTATCGAGTGATGTGATATATGATAATATACTGCACAAGTTTCATAGGTGTGAATTTGATTGAATGTTTTTCAGTGTCCTCAAATGGTAGTTTGGATCTTGGATAGGTTTGCGAAGAAAATTTTAATATTATCGAATTTTTTTTAGGGGCGTGATAGTGGTACCGCCTTTACCAAGCAGTGGTACCACCTGAGCTCGGTCTCCGAGCGAAGTCAAGCGGTGGTACTGCCCAGACTGAGCGGTAGTACTGCTTAGTGACATTTGACAAGCGGTAGTAGTGCCCAGTTATTGTGGTGGTATCGCCAGGACCTCGAAAATCCAGGAGATGACACTTTTGAGCTCCAAATTCAAACTGATTGGGGCCTATATAAACCCCACCCTTTCTTGCATGAAAGGGCACCGAAAGCTTGCTTTTATTCTGAGTATTTGAGAGCTTAAAGGTGTTGTAAAAGGCTAAAAGTTATGCTCCCTCTTTCTTCCTAAGTGTTGATCATTTAAGAGAGGAGTGAAAATATGTAAGGGTTGTCTCCTAAGCCCGTCAAAACGAGTAAAGTTATAAAAGGGTGGTTGGCCTTCGCCTATTGAAGGAAGGCCTCTAGTGGAAGTCGATGACCTCATCGGAGGAGGAAGCCAAAAGTGGATGTAGGTCAAGATTGACCGAACCACTCTAAATCTTAGTTTACATTTATATTCTGCTCTTTATCTTAACTGCAAACTGCCTCCGTTGCTTTACATCAACTATACTTTCGTTTACTCCCAAGTTAAATATGTTTCCGAAATGGTTTTCGTACAAAGTCTTTTTAAACCGACGAATGTTTTCCACTACACTAATTCACCCCCCGCCCTCTTAGTGCTCTTGATCCTAACAAAGGAAACCCTCCCCTTCTTTAAATCCAAGGATCAATCTCAACCTTTCAAGAAGATTACTATAAGGGTAATTCTCAAACCTCTTCTATCAATTTATTGATAGATCTTGCCTCCTATAAGTAGTTCTCATATCATTTATGTGTTTAGTCTCATGGCTTCTAGAGGATCCTATAAGGACAAAGAGAAAAGGAGATTAGATGAAAATTATGACTCCCTACTTTTTAATTCTAATCAACATGCCATAAAATTTTCTTCCACAGAATTTAGACATGTTTATAAGGGTAAATATGTTGATTTAGATGAATTAAGTGATTTAGAACCTATTCAATGATTTACAAATCTAGACATTCTCCCAATTCTTTAAATGAATGAATCTGTCAACCCTAGACTTGTTAGGCTATTTTACAATAATTTACATGTAGATGAAGAAGAAAGAGTATCTACCTATCTATTAGGACATCATATACCCATTATGGATAGATCAATTTACAACATCATAGGAATTCCGATAAAAGAAAGAGGGTGTTATTTTAGAGGATAATGGGATGAAAAATCGGTTGGGACTACTTACGTTGATGCCTTAGGAACAAATTTTGGTAATCTTAATTTAACCATTCTTCCAAAAAGCTGCGAATACTTACTACCTTTAAGCACCAAAATACTTCATCACATCCTGATAAGTATCATTCTCCCAAAACAATATCATTATGATAAAGTAAGCCAAATAGAATTATGTACCATGTATTGGATTATGAAATGGCATAACAATTGTTTTGGTTATCTAATCCAACAGAATATGATTGAACTATGAAAAATAGATATGATGCTTCCACATGGTGGCTTAATCACAAGACTACTCTATGCCTATGATATTACTATTCCACCCGACGAAGAAGTTATAAAACTAGATCGATTTGGCATACTAAATAAAAACCTACTCCGACGATTGAGATGTACACTCAGATCTGGTATATGGATTAGACTGCCTAGAAGAACTGGTCCCCTCAAACCTTCTCCTCTTATGATGCGTATTTTACATGATGATGTAAATAAGGCTATGTGCTGACAACAATAAAAATCTTACAAAATTGGAATCACCTATGACAGCACCGCACACCAATGTGAGCAGTGCTCACTGCTTGTAGGTGGTGGCATCGCCCAGTTAGCGGTAGCACCGCTAGTTGTCAAGGGTGGCAAGCGGTGGCACCGCCCAGCTTGCGGTGCCACTTCCCGCAACCTTTGCACTACAAAAAGGCACATAGGGCTGGCGGTAGAACTGACCCCATGCCCTACTATATTTCTTCCTCACACCTCTTAACACCTCTCCACATCTCATTCTCCATGATCCTCCTCTAGAAACTCAAGGAAACCCTCCCTTTCTTCAAATCCAAGGATCAATCTCAACCTTTCAAGAAGATTACTACAAGGGTAATTCTCAAACCTCTTCTCTTAATTTATTGATAGATCTTGCCTCTTATGTGTAGTTCTCTTATCATTTATGTGCATAGTTTCATGGCTTCTAGAGGATCCTATAAGGACAAAGGGAAAAGGAGATTAGATGAAAATTATGACTCCCTACTTTTCAATTCTAATCAATATGCCATAAAATTTTCTTCCATAGAATTTAGATATGTTCATCAAGGTAAATATGTTGATTTAGATGAATTAAGTTATTTAGAACCTATTCAATGATTTACAAATCTAGACATTCTCCCAATTCTTCAAATAAATGAATCTGTCTACCCTAGACTTGTTAGGCTATTTTACAATAATTTATATGTAAATGAAGAAGAAAGGGTATCTACCAATCTATTACGACATCATATACCCATTACAGATAGATCAATTTGCAATATCATAGGAATTCCGGTAAAAGAAAGAGTGTGTTATTTTAGAGGACAATGGGATGAAGAATCTATTGGGGCTACTTACATTGATGCCTTAGGAACAATTTTTGGTAATCCTAACTTAACCATTTTTCCAAAAAGCTGTGAATACTTACTACCTTTAAGCACCAAAATACTTCATCACATCCTGATAAGTATCATTCTCCCAAAACAATATTATTATGGTGAAGCAAGCCAAATGGAATTAGGTACCAAGTATTAGATTATGAAGGGGCATAACAATTGTGTTGGTTATCTAATCCAACAAAATATGATTGAACTATCAAAAATGATCATGATGCTTCCACATGGTGGCTTAATCAGAAGACTACTTCATACCTATGATATGACTATTCCACCCGACAAAAAAGTTATAAAACTAGATAGATTTAGCATACTAAATAAAAGCCTACTCCGATGGTTGAGATGTATACTCAGATATGGTATATGGATTAGACTGCCTAGAAGGACTCATCCCCTCAAACCTTCTCCTCTTATGATGCGAATTTTACATAATGATGTAAATAAGGCTGTGTGCTTGATAACAATAAAAATCTTGCAAAATTGGAATCACCTATGACAACACCAAACACCAATGTGAGTAGTGCTCACTGCTTGTAGGCGGTGGCATCGCCCAGCTGGTGGTAGCATTGCTAGTTGTCAAGGGTGGCAAGTGGTAGCACCGCCCAGCTAGGGATGCCAATTCCCGTAACCTCTGCACTATAAAAAAGCACATAGGTCTGGTGGTAGAACCGACCCAAGACCTCCTACATTCCTTCCTGACACCTCTAAACACCTCTCCACCCCTAATTCTCCTGGATCCTCCTCTAGAAACTCAAGAAAACCCTCACCTTCTTCAAATCCAAGGATCAATCTCAACCTTTGATGAAGATTACTACAAGGGTAATTCTCAAACCTCTTCTCTCAATTTATTGATAGATCTTGCCTCTTATGTGTAGTTCTCTTATCATTTATATGTTTAGTCTCATGGCTTCTAGAGGATCCTATAAGGACTAAGGGAAAAGAAGATTAGATGAAAAATATGACTCCCTACTTTTCAATTCAAATCAACATGCCATAAAATTTTCTTCCATAGAATTTAGACATGTTCATAAGGGTAAATATGTTGATTTAGATGAATTAAGTGATTTATAACCTATTCAAAGATTTACAAATCTAAACATTCTCCTAATTCTACAAATAAATGAATCTGTCTACCCTAGACTTGTTAGGTTATTTTACAACAATTTACATGTAGATGAAAAAGAAAGGGTATCTACTTATCTATTAGAACATCATATACCCATTACGGATAGATCAATTTGCAACATCATAGGAATTCTGGTTAAAGAAAGAGGGTGTTATTTTAGAAGACAATGGGATGAAGAATCGATTGGGACTACTTACGTTGATGCCTTAGGAATAATTTTTGGTAATCCTAACTTAACCATTCTTTCAAAAAGCTGTGAATACTTACTACATTTAATCACCAAAATACTTCATCACATCGTGATAAGTATCATTCTCCCAAAATAATATTATTATGATGAAGTAAGCCAAATGGAATTAGGTACCATGTATTGGATAATGAAAGGGCATAACAATTGTTTTGGCTATCTAATCCAATAGAATATGATTGAACTATCAAAAATGGATATGATACTTCCAAATGGTGGCTTAATCACAAGACTACTCCGTGCCTATGATGTTACTATTCCACCCAACGAAGAAATTATAAAACTAGATAGATTTACCATACTAAACAGAAACCTACTTCGACGGTTGAGATGTACAATCAGATCTAAAATATAGATTAGACTGCCTAAAAGGACTGATCCCCTCAAATCTTCTCCTCTTATGATGCATATTTTACATGATGATGTAAATAAGGCTGTGTGCTTGACAACAATAAAAATCTTACAAAATTGGAATCACCTATGATAGCACCACACAACAATGTGCGAAGTGCTCACTGCTTATAGGCAGTGGCATCGCCCAGTTGGCGATAGCACCGTTAGTTGTCAAGGGTGGCAGGCGGTAGCACCGCCCAACTAGCGGTGCCACATCCCGCAATGTCTACACTATAAAAAGGCACATAGGGACAGTGGTAGAACCGACCCCAAGCCCTCCTACATTCCTTCCTCACACCTCCAAACACCTCTCCACCCCTTATTCTCCTTGATCCTCCTCTAGAAACTCAAGGAAACCCTCCCCTTCTTCAAATCCAAGGATCAATCACAACCTTTCAAGAAGATTACTACAAGGGTAATTCTCAAACCTCTTCTCTTAATTTATTGATAGATCTTGCCTCTTATGTGTAGTTCTCTTATCATTTATGTGTTTAGTTTCATGGCTTCTAGAGGATCCTATAAGGACAAAGGGAAAAGGAGATCAGATGAAAATTATGACTCCCTACTTTTCAATTCTAATCCACATGCCATAAAATTTTCTTCCATAGAATTTAGACATGTTTATAAGGGTAAATATTTTGATTTAGATGAGTTAATTAATTTAGAACCTATTTAATGATTTACAAATCTAGACATTCTCCAAATTTCTTAAATAAATGAGTCCGTCTACCCTAGACTTGTTAGGCTATTTTACAACAATTTACATGTAGATGAAGAAGAAAGGGTATCTACCTATCTATTAGGACATCAAATACCCATTATGGATATATCAATTTGCAATATCATCGGAATTCCAGAAAAAGAAAGAGGGTGTTATTTTAGAGGACAATGCGATGAAGAATCGGTTGGGACTACTTATGTTGATGCCTTAGGAACAATTTTTGGTAATCCTAACTTAACCATTCTTCCAAAAAGCTGCAAATACGTACTACCTTTAAGCACCAAAATACTTTATCACATCCTGATAAGTATCATTCTCCCAAAACAATATTATTATGATGAAGCAAGCCAAATGGAATTAGGTACCATGTATTTGATTATGAAGGGGCATAACAATTGTTTTGGTTATCTAATCCAACAGATTATGATTGAACTATCAAAAATGGATATGATGCTTCCACATGGTGGCTTAATCACAAGACTACTCCATGCCTATGATATTACTATTCAACCCGACGAAGAAATTATAAAACTAGATAGATTTAGCATACTAAACAAAAGACTACTCCGACGGTTGAGATGTACACTCATATTTGGTATATAGATTAGACTACCTAGAAGGACTCATCCCCTCAAACCTTCTCCTCTTATGATGCAAATTTTACATGATGATGTAAATAAGGCTATGTGCTTGACAACAATAAAAATCTTTCAAAATTGGAATCACCTATGACAGCACCACACACCAATGTGAGCAGTGCTCACTGCCTGTAGGCGGTCGCATCGCCCAGCTAGCGGTAGCACTGCCAGTTGTCAAGGGTGGCAAGCGGTAGCACCGCCTAGCTAGCGGTGCCACTTCCCGTAACCTCTGCACTATAAAAAGGCACATAGGTCCGGCAATAGAATTGACCCCAAGCCCTCCTACATTCCTTCCTCACACCTCTAAACACCTCTCCACCCCTCATTCTCCTTGATCCTCCTCTAGAAACTCAAGGAAACCCTCCCCTTCTTCAAATCCTAGGATCAATCTCAACCTTTCAAGAAGATTACTACAAGGGTAATTCTCAAACCTCTTCTCTCAATTTATTGATAGATCTTGCATCTTATGTGTAGTTCTCTTATCATTTATGTGTTTAGTGTCATGGCTTCTAGAAGATCCTATATGGACATTAGATTCTAATCAACATGCCCTAAAATTTTCTTCCATAGAGTTTAGATATGTTCATAAGGGTAAATATGTTGATTTAGATAAATTAAGTGATTTAGAACCTATTCAATGATTTGCAAATCTAGACATTCTCCAAATTCTTCAAATGAATGAATCTGTCTACCCTAGACTTATTAGGCTATTTTATAATAATTAACATGTAGATGAAGAAGAAATGGTATCTACCTATCTATTAGGACATCATATACCCATTACGGATAGATCAATTTGCAACATCATATGAATTCCGGTAAAAGAAAGAGTATTATTTTAGAGGACAATGGGATGAAGAATCGGTTGGGACTACTTACGTTGATGCCTTAGGAATAATTTTTGGTAATCCTAACTTAACCATTCTTCCAAAACACTATGAACACTTACTACCTTTAAGCACCAAAATACTTCATCACATTTTGATAAGTATCATTCTCCCAAAATAATATCATCATGATGAAGTTTGCTAAATGGAATTGGGTACCTTGTATTGGATTATGAAGGGGCATAACAATTGTTTTGATTATCTAATCCAACAGAACATGATTGAACTATCAAAAAAGGACATGATGGTTCTATATGGTGGCTTAATCACAAGACTACTCCATGCATATGATATTGCTATTCCACCCAACGAAGAAGTTATAAAACTAAATAAATTTAGTATAATAAATAGAAACCTATTCCGACAGTTAAGATGTACACTCGGAAATGGTATATAGACTAGACTGTCTAGAAGGACCGATCCCCTCCAACCTTCTCCTCTTATGATGCGAATTTTACATGATGATGTAAATAAGGTTGTGTGCTTGACAACAATTAAAATCTTGCAAAATTGGAATCACCTATGACAGCACCACACACCATTGTGAGAAGTGCTCACTACTTGTAGGCGATGGCATCGCCCAACTGGCGGTAGCACCGCCAGTTGTCAAGGGTGGCAGGTGGTAGCACCGCCCAGCTAGCGGTGCCATCGCCCGCAACCTCTGCCCTATAAAAAGGCACTTAGGGCCAGCAGTAGAACCGACCCCAAGCCCTCCTACATTCCTTCCTCACACCTCTAAACACCTCTCCACCCCTCATTCTCCTTGATCCTCCTCTAGAAACTCAAGTAAACCATCCTCGTCTACAAATCCAAGGATTAATCTCAATCTTTCAAGAAGATTACTCTAAGGGTAATTCTCAAACCTCTTCTCTCAATTTATTGGTAGATCTTGCCTCTTATATGTAGTTCTCTTATCATTTATGTGTTTAGTCTCATGGCTTCTAGAAGATTCTCTAGGGACAAAGGGAATAGGAGATTAGATGAAAATTATGACTCCCTACTTTTCAATTCTAATCAACATGCCCTAAAATTTTCTTCCATAGAGTTTAGACATTTTCATAAGGGTAAATATGTTGATTTTGATGAATTAAGTGATTTAGAACTTATTCAATGGTTTGCTAATCTAGACATTCTCCCAATTCTTTAAATGAATGAATCTATCTACCATAGACTTTTTAGGCTATTTTACAACAATTTATATGTAGATGAAGAAGAAAGGGTACCTACCTATATATTAGGACATCATATACCCATTACGGATAGATCAATTTGCAACATCATAGGAATTCCGATAAAAGAAAGAGGGTGTTATTTTAGAGGACAATGGGATGAAGAATCGGTTGGGACTACTTACGTTGATGGCTTAGGAATAATTTTTAGTAATCCTAACTTAACTATTCTTCAAAAAAGCTACGAACACTTGCTACCTTTAAGCACCAAAATTTTTCATCACATCCTGATAAGTATCATTCTCTCAAAATAGTATCTTCATGTTGAAGTAAGCCAAATGGAATTAGGTACCATGTATTGGATTATAAAGGGGCATAATAATTATTTTGGTTATCTAATCCAACAGAACATGATTGAACTATCAAAAAGGGATGTGATGCATCCATATGATGGCTTAATCATAAGACTACTCCATGCCTATAATATTGCTATTCCATCCGACGAAGAAGTTATAAAACTAGATAGATTTAGTATAATAAATAGAGACCTACTCTGACGGTTAAGATGTACACTCAGAATTGGTATTTGGACTAGACTGCCTAGAAGGACTGGTCTCCTCCAACCTGAACCAGAACTTGAAACCCCAATCTTTAGAGGTAATCAATCTCCTCCAACTGGTCCCTTTGAAGAATCACCTCCCGTAGAGCAAGCACCTCCCTCGTATATCGACAACATAAGGATTTGGATGGATCATTTTGAACAATGGCAAGATCAACTTGAACAACGCCAAAATCAAATCTTAACTGAATTATAACAGATTCACCGACAGTTTGATACCTTGTTTAGACATTTTAACTTTCCACCACCTGAATAAGCTATGTATGTATTTAGGGAGAAGTGGACACAATCCCTCTTTGTTATGTTGTAATCTAATGTTGCTTACTTTGATGGTAAAATTCTATACTAACTACTTTGATGGTAAAATTTTGTGCTAACTACCTTGTTGGTGTCTATAACTTTATGTATTATTTGATTTTATTAGAAGAGAGTTAGGAATGTTAATTTATCCAAATGCATGAATTTGATGTATATCTTTTCCGGACTATCTTTTACATTTGACAAATAGAGCTTTCAGTGAACTTATTTCGTTTTTATCTTCCTTGATATCAAGTATACTTCATACCCTTGCTCCATCACTTAATGATTTTTGATACACTCAATCACTTCATGGATTTCATTGACAAATGCATCTTTCGGATTTATCTCTTGTGAATTTTTGATGAGAAATGGATTTGATGTGATGCTCCTCTTATTATGAAGGCTTATTCATGGAATTTCTTTTATCCTTCATATGATGATTCTTTCACATGAATTCTTTCTTAATGAAGGATGAATTTTTATGATTTTTTTTATGAGATGAACACTTGCAAGAGTAAGGATTTGATTTCACATGAATATTTTGATCCTTATGAAAATTGAAGCATGATTTAATGAAACTCTTTTATCGTTTTTGACTAGATTTAAATCCTTTCACAAAGTTGGTTCTTAATGGATTTCCTCCTTACTTTCCTTCTTCATGCAAAGTTTTGATGAAACAAAAAGGGGGAGAATTTGATGGAAGCTATCTCTTTAATATTTATATCTTTTAATGTTGAGAACTTTTGAATGATACCATGTCATGAATGCTTGAAATATGATTGGTATGATTTTTTATAAATTAAAATGTGGCATGAATTTTTCCCACCCTTGCATTGTTGAATTTTTCTCCTTTTTGTTGATGACAAAGGGGGAGAAATAATACCAAAATGTGATAAATCGATGACAAATGTATGCAATTATTTCATCATAACTACTTGAAATGTTTGATAAATTTCTTTCATTATGATAAGATATCTAGAGCTTAACTTGTAATTTTACAATTGATATCTTTTCATAGAATAATAAATTGCTATGTTTGTCATCCTTCATATTTGAAGTATCATACTTGAAAATGGATGTCATGCCTTAACATCATTTTAAGAAATACTTGGCATCATATTTTGAGAATGTTAGATCATGATGGGAATCATGATGTGCATGTTGATAAGTTTAATGAATTTAACTTATCGGTTTGATTCTTGAATTCAAAGGCCTTGAATTCAAGAATGTCTTTTCTCAAGTATAGCATATAGATAGGGGGAGTTAAGTTTAACTCCGTCATCAATTGATTGTCATCATCAAAAAGGGGAAGATTGTTGAATCTCAGATTTTGATGATGAAGTCAATTGTAATTTGTTTGATCTATTCTATATATTGAGAAAAGTGTGCAAGATTAACTACAATAGTAGTAAGACATAAAGCAAGTGTTGTGCCGGAGTCAAGATCAAGATCTCATTGGGAGTTCGAGAGTTCGACAGTAGTCTGGACATACATCGGAAGTTCTATGGGAACCAACCGAGAAGTCCAGGAGCTTGGCATAGAAGCTCATCGAAACTCGCCAAGAAGATCGTCGCAAAGTCTAAGAGCTTGCCGGGAGTCCGCCAGAGCATTGCCGAGAGTTCGTTGGAAGTACACCGGAAGCTCGCCGGAAGAGTAATTGACACACGATAGAGCAAGTGATGCACCGGAAAAAGAAATACTATGGTCATGTCTTAATTATCATAGTTAAAGAGTAAATTAAGTTAGGATTGGGAGGTAATCCCACTAACTTAATTAGGGGCCAACTGGGCCCTTAATAGGGTTGAATTGGGCCGAATTGAGCAGCCAATTCAGCCCCAAAAAAATGGCCGGCGGTGGCACCGCATGGAAAGCAGTGCCCCAAGATTTATGGGTGGTGGTACTGCCCCTATCAGGTGCTGGTACCGCCATCATTTAATGCTGCCAATGGTGGTACCACCCTTGTCAAGTGGTGGTACCGCTAGAGCTCGATCTCCGAGGTCTATCAAGTAGTCGTACCGCTCAAACTGGGCAATGGTACCACCCAATGTCAGGTGTCAGGCGGTAGTATCGCCCAGTAATAGCGATGGTACCGCCAGGACCCCGAAAATCTAGGATTAGACACTTTTCGGATCCAATTTTGAATCCTTTGGGGCCTATAAAAATCTCACCCTTTTCTGTATGAAAGGACATGAAACCTATTGGCATAATCTTGATTTCTTGAGCCTTAAAGTGTTGTAAAAGTGAAGAGTTCTCCTCCTTCATCTCTTACCCTTGTAACCATCCAAGAAAGAGGAGTAAGACTTATAAGGGTTGTCTCCTAAGCTCGGCAAAAGGAGAAAGAGCTGTAAAAGGTGATTGGCCTTCGCCTATTGAAGGAAGGCCTTTAGTGGACGCCGGAGACCTCGTCGGAGGAGGAATCCAAAAGTGAATGTAGGTCACATTGACCGAACCACTCTAAATTCTGGTTTGTTTTTCAATTGTGCAATTTACTTTAACTGCAAATCATTTCATAGCAAACTACTTCTCCTCCTCATCTTGCTTACGCTCTCATATGTTTCAATTTGCTATCTTTCTAATTCAGTTTTCATCGAACGTACGAAATATTTTATGTGTTGAATCTCGGATTTTGATGATGAAATCAATTGATGGGTTAATTGATCTAATCCATATTATTGAGTTAAGTATACAGGATTAACTATGATAGCTTGAGGACATAAAGCAAAATCTACCAGAGTCAAGTTTGATGGGTGTTCGAGAGTCCGAAGATTCGTCGGAGATGTTGTCGGAACCAACCGAGAGGAAATCGAGGACTTGTTGGAGTTTTCAGAAGTCCGTCGAAAAGATCGTTTGAGGTTCGCGGAGATCACTGAGAAGGCTCGGCTATTCGCTGAACTCGCCACAAGATCGGGAGCCTATAGGGAGTCCGTCGGATGAAATCCGAGGGTGTATCGGAAGTCCGTCGGAAGATCACCGGAAAGCTCGCCGGAACAAGACTCGATGTTTGCCGGTTAAAGACTTGCTTAGGATTATGTTTTTAGCTACGTAGTTTACATGTAATTAGGGTTAGGATTAAGGGATAATCCTATATCCTGGTTAGGGGCCAACTAGGCCCATATGTGACTTGGTTTGGGCCGGACTTAAAGCCTAACCAGTGACCCGCAAGGTCGGGCGGTGGAATTACCGGACTAGACGATGGCACTGCCCAAAGCTTGAGGGTCAGGCGGTGGCACCGTTAGACTAAGCAGTGGCACCGTCAGTACACGGTCAGTAACCGCCACTGACAGACGGTGGCACCGCCAGCATCGAGAACCCAAGAGAATTCAAAATTTGGAGCCCAAATTTGAATCCTCTTGGGGCCTATAAATACCCCTCAATTCTCAGTTGAGAATATAACTTTTGTGAAAGTAATAGATTGAGATAAAAGTCTTAGAAAAGTCTTTAGCAAGTCTTCTCTTCAATTGTTTAAGTGTTCACCTCCTTCTCTCTCTTAAAAAATTTATAAGAGTATGAACCATTTGTAAAAGTTGTAAGAGGGGTGTTTGTCCTTCCCCTTCAAAGAGATTTGCTAGTAGAAGTTGGGAGCCTCACCGAAGAAGACTTCGCAAGTGGATGTGCGTCATTTGACCGAACCACTTTAAATTGGCGTGTCCATTGAATGTGTGAGTTCTTACCTTTCTACAATCGTTATCTACACAATAGCAAGTTTCCGGTTTTTACTTTACTCAAGCTACTATCAAAACGAAATCTCCTTGCATTTTACGGAATCATT
>LVTN01001212.1:67606-92113 GCA_001649415.1 Musa itinerans
CAAAACTTTCATCCACAGCCCTAAAACTCCACCAAACCACACCCTCAAACTGCACCCAAAACAGCCACAAAACAAACCTAAACCGCAGCCTACATCCACCAATCCACCAACCCTTTCGACCATCACTTCTCTCAACCTATACATGCCTTTAACCTGACAAAAAAAGTGAGATCTTAACATCATAGATTTGGAGGCATATGCTATGTATCGGAGGATGCAATCAATGTTAAATTTGAAGCCTTCGAGACGCGAATGGAGGATAAGATTCGGACTCTCTTTACCGAACTCAATTTGGCCCGACCACCAAGCCCGAAGAAATCACATCAAGGAGAGAGTTCTAACCAATCACACCCAACCTAAAGGGATGACTTCCAAGAGAGGGGAGGCTTTATGACTAATGCCAACTATCCACGCATGAGAGTAGACTTCCCTAGATGGGAAGAAGGAGACCCGATTGGTTGGATCTCGCGTGCGGAGCGATATTTTTGGTACCACAAAACTACGGACGCTTCTATGGTGAAAATTGCAGCTATACATCTTGAAGGGCATGCCATACAGTGATTTAACTAGTTTATGGCATGCCATACAGTGATTTAACTAGTTTATATATACTCATGGAGTCCTCTCATGGTGATAATTTCAAGAAGGACTGCTAATCCACTTCGGACCAACCGATTACGAGAATATTGACAAACAACTAGCAAAGATCTAACAAACCTCCACCATTCAAGAGTACCAAACCAAGTTTGAAAGGTTATCTAATCAAACTCATGATTGGTCTCAAAAATAGCTATTGGGGACCTTCATTGGGGGCTTGAAGCCGGAGATTCGGGGAGAAGTTAAAGCGCGACAATCGTACATGCTTATGGAAGCCATCTCTTTCGCACGATTACAAGAGTAGCGATTGAACCATAAAGCCCAAAGGACTAGAGTTGCTCCCTAACCAGCAATATCGAAGCTCTCAGCCCCCCTACTATCAATCGAGGCCCTGCACTAAAAAGTTTGACTAGAGAAGAATTTCGGGAGCGATCTGTGAAGGGGTTATGTTGGCATTGCAACGAGCCATGGAGCCGTGAGCATCGCTGTAGTAAAGGGAGACTTCTTATGATTGAACCAGTAGAAGAAGAGGTCAATGAATATCTAGAATAGAGCCTTGAACATGAAGAATAAGATGTAGAAGAAGAGCCACAACCGACCGAAGTTACAGTACATACACTAGCCAGCTACTCAAACCCGCAAAAGATGAAAGTTAGAGGCCTTCTCAAACAACAACTAATCATTATTCTCATCAATATGGGCAGCACTAATAACTTCCTAAATAGTAAGGTTGCTGTCCGGATGGCCTTATATATCAAGAATTGTAGTAGGTTTGACGTTAAGGTCGCCGATGGATAGATTTTGAAGTATGATTGTAGGTGCCCGCGGGTGAAACTGTTGCTACAGGACTAAGAGATAATTGCATATTTCTTCCTCCTCCCTATTGATGATCATGAGGTCATGCTCAGAATTAAATGGTTGATGACATTATGTGATGTTTCTTGGAATTTTATGAAACTAATTATGAAATTTTACAGTAAGGAGAAACAGGTGATACTGCATAGGAAACGTGGGGGCGACGTAACGACGATTTGCACACAACAAATGGAGAATGTTTTGCATAAAGCATGCAGCAACTTTTTGGTACAACTTGAGCAGCAAACTAAGGGAGAGCCAATAGAATTTGATGATCCAAATCTACTTCCTTTGCTTGCTGAATTTTTAGATATATTTGACGAACCGCACAACCTACCTCTTACCCATCGGCATGATCATTGTATAACGATTCTTCCAGGAAAACCTCTAGCAAATACTCAGCCATATCAGTATTCACATCTCCAGAAAGATGAAATAGAAAGGATTGTAAAAGAGATGTTCGAAACAGGAGTTATTCGGCCAAGTTGCAGCCCCTACTCTTCACCGTTGCTCCTCGTACGAAAAAAGGACGGAACATGGCGAATATGCATTGATTACCAAGCTCTCAATGGCATAACCATCAAGGATAAATATCCTATTCCAGTAGTAGATGAATTGCTAGATGAAAGAGAGCACAAATCTTCACAAAGCTGGACCTTCGATCCGGGTATCATCAAATACGAGTGTGCGAAGAAGACGTACCGAAAACCGCCTTTCGAACACACAATCGCCACTACGAATTTTTGTTTTCTTCAACAAAAGGTGGAATATCTTGGGCATATCATATCAGAGGAAGGTGTGATGGTGGACCCCTCCAAAATAGAAGTAATACAGAACTGGTCGACTCCGAGGAATATAAAATTGCTACGTGGATTTCTCAGTTTAATAGGCTACAACCGCAAGTTCATGAAAAACTATGGAAAGATCAGTGTACCACTCACTTCTCTACTAAAAAAGGATACCTTCCAATGGTCGAACAAAGCCTCTGCTGCCTTCGATAGACTTAAGGTAGCCATGACGACGATGCCGGTGCTAGCACTACCAGATTTTAGCCGACCCTTCATCATTGAAGCCGATGCATCTAGAGTCGGAATTGGAGACGTTTTCATGCAAGATGGTCGACCACTCGCATACACTAGCAAGGCATTGTCTCTCTCCCATCAAAACATGTCAACATATGATAAGGAGATGCTCGCCATTATGCACACAGCAACGAGGTGGAGATCGTACTTGATCAGATGACGCTTTCAAATCGAGACTGACCATAAAAGCCTAAAATATATCTTGGAGCAGAAGATATCTTCCCACAAGTAACAAAAATGGGTAACAAAGCTTCTTGGATATGGTTATGAAATAACTTACAAAAAGGGGAAAGAGAATGTTGTTGTAGATGTGCTTTCACGGCTACCCAAGCAAGCTGAATTTTTGGCCATTTCACTTTCGATTAGTGACTTCCTTAAGGATATTAAGAGGGAATGGCAGGAAGATCCAGAGACCAGTAAGATTATAAAAAAATTGGAGGAAGCACCAAGCTCCATGGCTCATTACAATTGGGACTCAAAAGAATTACGCTATAAAGGACACATTGTGCTTGTGACAAATTCTACTTGTATCTTCACGAGCAGATTTTGGACAGAGTTATTCCATATGTAGGGTACTAAAATAAAAAGGAGTACGACATATCACCCACAAACCGATGGCTAGACGAAAGTGGTAAACAGGTGCTTGGAGACAGCCCAAAGCCACCCAATAAATATGACTACCCAAGGAGAACTCCAGACCTAGCCAAGTGCCATTATTGATCGATAGAACATGACTCGATGACGATGACCCACTACTAAAGTGCTAATACAGTGGGCAAACCTACCAACAGAAGATGCCACTTGGGAGAACTATGATGACTTAAAGATCAAATTCCTAAATTGTTAGCCTCGAGGACAAGGCTGATTTGAAGAGGGCGAGTCTGTTAGGACTCTAGCTAGGAGAGTCCTAATTAAGAGGGACATTCATGTAAAACCTACCTAAGCTGACCCCTATTAAAGAGGTGAAAAGGTCGGGTAGGGTTAGGAGGTTGTTTCTTAGAGAAGAATTAGGAGTTGTAAAGGAATATGAGTCTTGAGTATGAGTCCTATTAGGAGTTGGTTACAAGTAGGAGTCTTGAGTAGGAGACTTATTAGGAGTTAGGGTTTAGAAGCCCTATAAATAGCCATGTATTCCTCCTCTTTTGATAAGCAATAGATGAATCTTTTCTATAGCCTTTGAGCAGTAACTTGGAGGGAGGAACCCCTATAGAGTTCTAAGGAGGTCGATCCCTTAAAGAAATCAACCCCAAGTTTAGAATATGCAAGAGTTCTAACAGAACTCCTTCTGGCTCAGTGAATTTTTATTTTTATAATAATTCACTTGACTTATCGACTGTAGATGTACTAAGCCACTATGTCGCCATCCCTAGACAATATAGGGGAATCCAATCTATTGGACCTTTATATTCTCAATTACCATATATCTATAGTTCATTATCTATCTAATACCCTAAAGATCGTATACCAAGCATGGTACTGTCAGGCCCATACAGTTTCAACTCGAGTCTCACTCTAATCGGATTCTCCTATAGAACTCTTTCTCTCTCAATCTAAATGACCCTAGCTAGGGATTTGTTTGAATAAGAATACATAGAATATTTCTCTCATGACACTGAGAGCAGATGATCCTCTATCGACACTTAATTGCCCTTGTAAGGTTTGCTAGTCAAAGGTGCCCAACAAGCCAATCACGTGAGTGATGACACGTATGACTTGACATGGAATCTCTTTACTTATTATATTTTGGCATTTATCATTTTATATTGACTATTGCATATATGCATGTATATATTGTGATGTCCCTGATCTGTGCAATAGGAATTAGATCGTGATGAGATCATGATAATGAGACAGATTCACCTTTTAATACAGATCATAAATAATCCCGGTCATAGGTTACTCGAGAGGGACATCAAGATAACTGGACAAACTAGTGTATTGTATACCCGTCCATATAATGGATGCAGTTGGTCTTATAGTTGCTCGTATGGGGACACTCTAGATATAGTACAGGTGCTCATTGGAGAATGAGTTCACTAATTGATCCGCTTATGAAATGCTGGATCGTTGATGATGCCTTTTTGTCAGACAGCGATTCCGTAGTCCTAGTGGTATATCTGGTCCTTAGACTTTGAGACATCAAGAATGTCTTGTATGAGTGCTCCATTCTTTGATACCGGACGTATAGGTTCAGATGTCCTAGATCTAGTACAGTCAGTCTTCGGGAGTGGTAGTCGACCTTACGAGGTCTATTGAGTGTCAATAAATGATCATCCACTTTCAATGTCATGAGAGGAATATCTCATGTGTGCTTGCTCAAACAAATCCCTAGCCAGGGTTATTCAGATTGAGAGAGAAAGAGTTCTCTAGGAGAATCCGATTAAAGCGAGACTCGAGAAGAAATCGTATGGGTCTGATAGCACCATGCCCAATATACGGTCTTTGGGATATTAGATGGATGAGGGACTAGAGGTACATGGTAACTGAGAACACACAGGTCCAATGGATTGGATTCCCCCTATATCGTCTGGGGACTACAGCGTAGTGGCCTAGTACGTCCGTAGTTGATGAGTCGAGTGAATTATTATAGAGATAATAATTCACTGAGCCAGAAGGAGTTCTGATAGGTATGACTCATAGCTAGCTCGATATTGGGACTAGAGGGTCACACACATATGGTAGGCATTGCATTGAGTAGAGGTTCGGATATGAGATATCCGCCGGAGCCCCTATCTTATTAGATATCCAATAAGCCCCTAAATTATTGGATTCTATAGATGAGATCCAATAAGAGCCCAAAAGAGATTATTGGATACAGATCCACTAATCTACGAGGCTTAGGTAGTTGGATGGAGATTTAATACCCAATAGGAGAGGATCTATTATGGTTAAGTTGATAGGGGACCTCTATAAATAGGAGGGATTCAGTGATTCATAGGCTAGAGCTTTTGCTTGCCTCTCCTATTCTCCTCCCCCTCTCCACGTCAAAGCAGGCCTTAAGTTTTGAGGAGTATCATCGTAGCCCTACTATGTGGATCACCGCTAGAGAAGAGGGTACTCGACCTCCTTCACCCTCTCCTAGAGATCTGGAGGGAAATAGGGATATATGATCTCCCTACGTAACATAATCAATTTTATACATAGTAAGTTTTGAGGAGTATCATCGTAGCCCTACTATGTGGATCACCGCTAGAGAGGAGGGTACTCGACCTCCTTCACCCTCTCCTAGAGATCTGGAGGGAAATAGGGATATATGATCTCCCTACGTAACATAATCAATTTTATACATAGTTTTACGTTATGCGGATTTTTGCGCACAAATCTTCGCATGACGATGAACATCTTTTCGGGAAATTAGGGGTTTTGTTTTCTTTTCTTCTTTTGCGCTTTTGATGTCACTTCTAAGATTTCCAAACAGTGGTATTAGAGCTAGGTTGTTCATGCGAAATATTGGTTTTGAATTGCGTATGTTGTGTTTTGTATAAGCTTTTAGCGTCAAAATCGTTGACGCAAAAGCGAGAAAGGGCAGCAACCATTGCAGTTCTTGCTGTCCTCGCAAATGGCAATGCTGCCATCTACGTGTAGTAGGCTTGCTACCGGTGGTCAGCAGCCCACTGGCACTGCCTGCAGCCGCAGTCACTGCCATTAGTAGCCCACATGCAGCGGCTCCGTGGGGCAACGGCGGCTGTGGCCGCTGAGCTCACAGGGTGAGGCGCCGTAGGGCAGCGATGCCCATGGGCAGAGGCATCGCAGGGTGAGGTGCCTAAGGCCACTACGCCTGCAGGCTAAGGTGCCGCGCAATGAGGCACCTGTGGCCTCTACACTCGCGGGCTGAGGTACCGTGGGGTGAGGTGCCTACGGTCGCTGCACACGCCGGCTGAGGCACCACGGGGCAATGGCGCCTACGGCCGCTGCTTCCGCTACTCCTGCGGGGTGAGGATCCGTAGGGCAGGGGCGCCTGCGGCCGTTGCGCCTGTAGGCAGAACCCCCAGTAGGGGCGGTTGCCCGGCGAGGTAACTCCGCCTGCGAGTGCTGCCCCGCGGAGGCGGCGGCGTCCATAGGGGCATTGCCGCCCGTAGGCGGGGCATCGCCTCTGCCATCCACTACATAGCCTGGCGCTGGCGGGGTGGCGGCAATTGCAACAGCAGAAAGGGAGAAAGGGGCTTAGGGTTTTCTAGGCAAAAGATAATTTTTCCCCTTAGAATTTGAGAAATTTCAATTCTGTCCTTTTGTCCAAATTATGAAAATATCCCTTAGAATTTAAAAAATTCCCTACATATCCCTAATTTCAAAAATATTAATTAATTGAAAGGTTTAATTGATTATTATTATTTATTATTATCTAGTAGTCCTACATGATAATGATTTATACATGTGATGTATGATGTGTGGACAGATGATCATGGACCGTGTGATGTGTTTACTTATGATTATTATTATTGGGACCTATGTGCCTATGATTAAGCTGTTATCATATGAGGAGATGCAGCGGGAACGTGAAAGCGATAGCTGGACCTACGAGATGGACGATCGCGCTGCATGGAGATGCGTCGAGATGCCGACAAAATCGACGAGGATGAGATGAACGATCACAGGGCATGGAAATGCACCACTGCACACATAAATCTTGATGTGAGTGATTAGGCCCATTGGCTCGGGCCTGATCACATGAGGTTGTGGTTCATAATCATCTGGTGTGATTGCTTATACACCTACTAGATATGTATATATATTTATATGGAATGTAGATATATATTAAATATGTATATGTGTAACATATCATATTAGGAGACCAAATCATAGAAATCCCTCTCTTGATAATATTAAGTCGATAAACATGAGGTAATTAGATTGACCCACGTGGCCTTTCATTGTTATAGGTAGCGACCAATTCTCGGTGTAGGTTGAGTTGGTCGAGTCCCTCAAGACTCACATATATCGCGATTCGCTATCTTACTTATGACATAGAGATGTCACTAGTGACCTAAGGACATTATATACTTGGTTGAGTCCCTCGAGGGTATATCATCGAATCAGACTTATCTTGTAATGATAGTGTTGACTTAACCGAACATCATGGTTGGTCGAATCCCTCGAGACCATGGTGATTCGGAGGCCGAATAGGACGGGAATCACAAGTTGTTGTGATCGGCAAGAGTTGCCTACCTTTTGGGCTTAGTGTGAATGGTCAAGTCCCTCGAGGTTACACTAAGACACTGATTGGATCATGATCCCCATTAGAAGTCTGCCGGAGACTTCCGTTTCACGTACTGAGGGTGTCGCGTGACTCGCAAGTAAAATAGTGGGAGCATATTAAGTTAGAAGTCCATATCTTAATTGTTTATTTTTTACAAATCTGCATGTTATTCATTTCTACTACATCTTTATTATCATAAAATATCACTTTCAAATCCCTTACGTGGCTTACTTAATGTCAACCGCCTCACTAGTCCAAATCATACGGATTGGCTCCGTAACTTGAGAATTGTTCTCACGGAGGAGAAAATCGCGTACATCGTTAATACAATGATGCCTATGCCCAAGGAAGAGGTAAGCGAGGATGAGATCGCTCACTATGTGAAGTACATTGATGACTCCACTCTTGCTCAGTGTTACATATTGAGCTCCATGACTCCTGAGTTATAGAGACAGCACGAAAAGATGGATGGTAGATCCATTTTCCTACATGTCCGTAAATTGTTTGAGGAACAGGAAGGACTCAATGATATAAGATATCCGAGAGCCTATTCCGCGTTAGGATGACTGAGGGGATACTGGTTCAGAACCATGTCCTAAAGATGATTGAGTGGATAGAAAAACTCACAAGTCTAGGAATAGTCCTAGAGGATAACTTGTGTGTCGACAATGTGCTTCAGTCCCTACTAGATTCCTTTTCATAGTTCATAATAAATTTTAATATGAACAAGCTTGAGGTGACTCTCCTAGAGCTCCTCAATATGTTGAGGGATGCATATAGCACTATCAAGAAAGAGAAGCCTGTTCTCTACACTAGTGAGACAAAAAAGAAAAGCAAAGCAAAAAAGTCCCTTAAGAAGGGCAAGGGCAAGGGCAGACCAGGTAAAGCAAAGGTTACTAAGAAAGACCCGGCAAAGGACAAAGGTCAGTACTTCTACTGTGGCAAAGATAGGCACTAGAAGAGGAACTGTAAAGAGTACCTTGCAGAGAGGGTGAAATAGAAGCTTATAGAAGCTTCAAGTACATTCATGATCAATCTCCAGTTGTCAGATATTTGTGATAGTGTATTGGCATTGGATACCGGTATTGCTTATCACATCTGTAATTTATCGTAGATTCTGGCAAAGCCGAGGAGATTGACGAGAGGAACATTGTATATGGTTTGTTTATGCTAGATACTACATATATCATGAATGTAAGTGTGTCTAAGAGGAAATGAGATGAGGTGAATAGTGCATACTTGTGACATTGTAGGCTAGGTCACATCCATGAGGAAAGGATTCAAAAGTTACTAAAGGATGGATATCTAGATCTATTCGACTATGAGTAATATGCAACTTGCAAGCCTTGCCTTTATGGAAAACTAACCAACTCTCCATTTAGTGGAACTGGAGAAAGAGCCACTGAGCTATTGGAACTCATACATAGTGATATATTTGGACCCATGTCAACTCATGCCATTGGTGGTTACTCCTACTTCATGACCTTTACTGATGATTTCTCAAGGTATGGACAGGTGTACATAATGAAGTACAAGTCCAAGACCTTTAAGACATTCAAAGAGTATAAGAATGAAGTAGAGAACTAGACTAGAAAGGGTAACAAAACTCTGCGATCAGATCGAGGAGATGAGTACTTAAGTATAGAGTTTACCCAGTTCCACAAGGACTATAGGATTCTATCCCAATGGACACCTCCATATACACCTCAACTCAATGGTGTATCTGAAAGAAGAAATTGTATACTGTTAGACATTGTACGATCCATGATGAGTTTCACTGACCTACTCATCTCATTTTGGGGATATGCCCTAGAGACCACAACTTACCTTCTAAACAAAGTTCCAACTAAGTCGGTCGTGTCTACACCATATGAGATAGGGAAAAGGACAAAAGCCCGATCTTAAGGTTGTTAAGATTTTGGGCTACCCTGCCCACGTTAAAAGACAACCCCAATAAATTGGAATCAAGGATAGAGCGATGCAAGTTCGTGGGATACCCCAAAGAAACTTGTGGGTATTATTTCTATCATCTCGAGGACCAAAAGGTCTTTGTAGCTAAGAGAGCAATGTTCCTTGAGATGGAACACATTCTTGGCAGAGATAGTGGGAGAATGATAGAGTTGAGCGAGGTTGGAGAACCTAGCTCAAGCACCACTCTACAGCCTGAGTCTGTTTAGGTACCTAACACACAAGTTCTAACTTTACATAGGTCTAATAGAGTATCCCATCCTCCTAAGAGATATGTGGGATATATTAGAGGAGAGGATGTTGAGGATATTGATCCTCAAACCTACGAGGAGGCTATTATGAGTATAGACTCCGGGAAGTGGCAAGAAGCCATGATTCTAAGATGGATTCTATGTACTTCAATAAGGTTTAGAACCTAGTTGATGCACCCAAGGGTATTGTACCCATCAATTGCAAGTTGATCTTTAAGAAAAAGATCGGAGTAAATGGAAAGGTAAAGACCTATATAGCAAGGCTAATGGCTAAGGGATATCATCAAAGGCAAGGTATTAACTATGACAAAACCTTCTCACCCATAGCAATACTAAAATCCATCCGAATTCTATTGACTAGTGCAGCATACTATGATTATGAGATTTGACAGATGGATGTGAAAATCACATTCCTCAATGGGAATCTCAAGGAGGAGGTGTATATAATACAACCTGAGGGATTCGTGTCCAAGGACTGCCCAAAGAAGGTGTGCAGGTTGCTTAGATCTATTTATGGACTAAAGCAAGCTTCTCGAAGTTGGAACGTAAGATTTGATGAGGCAATCAGATCTTATGACTTCGTTAAGAACGAAGATGAGCCTTGTGTGTACAGGAAGGTAAGTGGGAGCACTATTACCTTTTTGGTGTTATATGTGGATGACATCCTGATATTGGGAATGATGTAGGAATGCTATCAACAGTAAAGACTTGGTTATCTAGACACTTCTCCATGAAGGACTTTGGGGAAGCATCCTATATCTTAGGGATTCAGATCTATAGAGATAGATCCAAGAGGATGCTTGTCTTGTCCCAATCCAAATACATAGACACCTTTGTCAAAAGGTTTGACATGAAAAATTCCAAGAAATGTCTCATACCGATGAGACATGAGATATCATTTTCTAAGAGTATGTCCCCAAAGACTCTTGAAGAAATGGCGAACATGGATAGGATACCCTATGCCTCAACGATAGGGCCTATCATGTATACCATACTATATACCAGGCCTGATATAGCGCATGCTCTGAGTGTCATGAGCAAGTATAAGCGGATCCAAGTTTGGAGCACTGGAAAGCAATAAAGTGTATCCTTAAGTACTTGAGAAGGACTAAGGATCTTTTACTAGTATATAGAGGTAGTAGCCTCAGGGTTGAAGGCTACATGGACTCAAGTTTCCAGTCCAATATCGATGATAGTAAGTCGAATTCAGGGTATGTGTATACCTTGAATGAAGGTATAGTATGCTGGAAGAGTTCTAAGCAAGATACTACTACTGACTCGACCGTAGAGGTGAAGTACATTGCTGCAGTAGAGGCAGCAAAGGAGGGAGTCTAGATAAAGAAGTTCATCATAGATCTAGGAGTTGGGCCAAGTAGTGAGGAGCTAATTTCTTATATTGTAACAACTACGGAGCGATTACTCAAATAAGGAAACTTGGGTCTTATCAGAAGTGTTCTGAGGAGGTTCCAGCTTATTAGAGAGATCGTGACCCAAGATGTAGTAGTAGAAAGAGTTTCATCTAAAGATAACATTGCAGATCCATTGACAAAGCCATTGTCTTAGATTGTTTTTGAGCATCACAGGAGTTTGATGGGGATCAGACACATAGTCAAAAGTGCCCAACAAGCTAATCACGTGAGTGATGACACGTGTGACTTGACACGGAATCTCTTTACTTCTTATATTTTGGTATTTATCACTTTATATTGACTATTGCATATATGCATATATATATTGTGATGTCTTTGATCTATGCAATGGGAATCAGATCATGATAAAATCACGATAATGAGATCGATTCGCCTTTAAATACAGATCTTAAATAATCTTGGTCATAGGTTACTCGAGAGGGACATCGAGATAATTGGACAGACTGGTGTATACCCGTCCATATAATGGATGTAGCTAGTCTC
Source organism: Musa itinerans (assembly GCA_001649415.1). Lineage (NCBI taxonomy): Eukaryota > Viridiplantae > Streptophyta > Magnoliopsida > Zingiberales > Musaceae > Musa > Musa itinerans. The sequence goes on from LVTN01001212.1 coordinate 79,470, forward strand.
ATCGCTGCTCATGTGGGGACATTAGGGATACAATACAGGTGCTCATTAGAGAATGAGTTCACTGATTGATCCGCTTACGAAATGCTGGATGGTTGATGATGCCTTATTGTTAGACAGCGATTCCGTAGTCCTAGTGGTGTATTTGGTCTTTAGACTTGAGATACCAAAGATGTCCTGTATAAGTGCTCCATTCTTTGATATTGGAGTTATAGGTTTGGATATCCCAGATCTGGTACAATTGGTCATCGGGAGTGAGAGTCAACCGTATGAGGGCTATTGAGTGTCGATAAAGGATCATCCACTCTCGCTGTTATGAGAGGAATATCCTATGTGTTCTTGCTCAGACAAATCCCTGGTCGGGGTCATTCAGATTGAGAGAGAAAGAGTTCTCCGGGAGAATTCGATTAGAGCCATCACGAGTAGAAATCGTATGGGTCTGATAGCACCATGCTCAATATACGGTCTCTGGGATATTCGATAGATGAGAGACTAGAGGCATACGGTAACTGAGGACACACAGATCCAATGGATTGGATTCCCCTGTATCGTTTGAGGACTGTGGCGTAGTGGCCTAGTATGTCCATAGTCGATGAGTCGAGTGAATTATTATAGAGATAATAATTCACTGAGCTAGAAGGAGTTCTGATAGGTATGACTCATGGCCAGCTCGATATTGGGCCTAGAGGGTCACACACATATTGTAGGCATTGCGATGAGTAGAGGTTCGGATATGAGATATCCGCCGGAGCCCCTATCTTATTGAATATCCAATAAGCCCTTGAATTATTGGATCCTATAGATGAGATCTAATAAGAGCCTATAAGAGACTATTGGATAGAGATCCACTAATCTAAGAGGTTTGGGTAGTTGGATGGAGATCGAATACCCAACAAGGGAGGATCCATTAGGGTTAAGTTGATAGGGGACCTCTATAAATAGGAGGGATTCAGTGGTTTATAGGCTAGAGCTTTTGCTTGCCTCTCCACCTCAAAGTAGGCCTGGAGTTTTGAGGAGCGTTGTTGCAGCCCTACTATGTGGATCACTACTAGAGAGGAGAGTGCTTGACCTTATTTATCCTCTCCTAAAGATCTACAGGGAAACAAGGATATATGGTCTCCCTAGGTAACATAATTTATTCTATACGTAATTTTAAGTTTCACAGATTTTTGCGCACTAATCTTCGCACGACAACGAACATCTTTTTGGGAAATTCGAGATTTTATTTTATTTTCTTTCGCTGCGCATGTGATGTCGCTTCCAAGATTTCCCAACAAGGTTAGCTACCACTCTCGATGATCGACTGTGTTAGATTTGGAACCTATAAACCTATAAGTCCAGTATCAAATAGTGGAGTACTCATACAGGACATCCTTAGTGTCTCAAGTCTAAGGACTAGATACACCACTAGGACTACGGAATCGTTGTTTGACAATAAGGAATCATTAATCATCCAACATTCCTTGAGCGGATAAATCAATGAACTCATTCTCCAATGAGCTCCTGCACTGTATCCCTAGTGTCCCTACATGAGCAACTTTGAGACTAGTCATCTCCATCATATGTATTGGTATACAGTACACCAGTTGGTCTGGTTATCTCGATGTCCTTCTTAAACAACCTATGACCGAGATTATTTAGGATCTATGTTTAAAGGCGAATCAGTCTCATTATCATGATCTCATCACGATCTGATTCCCATTGCATAGTTCCATGGACATCATAATATATATATACGTATATACAACAAATAATATAAAGTGATGAAATATCAAATAATATAATGAGCAAAAAGAATGTGTATTATATCACACGTGCTATCACTCACATGATTAGTTTATATGACACCTATGACTTGTAGGATTCTATCCCAATGTGTTAGGATCGAGAGTCTGGTGTCGGCACTAAGTGGGGGAGGGTGAATTAGTGCAGCGGTAAAAATTACGTCTTCAAAAACTTCGTTACGATAAAACCGGTTTTGACAAAAACCTTTACATAAAGATCTTAACTTGAAACTCATTCGTAAATAAATTGAAGGCAGTAAGCAATTAAACAAATTTGCAGTTAAAGTAAATTGCTCAAGACATAAACGCAAACCAGATTTTTATAGTGGTTTGGTCGTCATGACCTACATCCACTCTACCGATTCCTCTTCCATCGAGGCCACCAACATCCACTATGAGTCTTCCTTCAATAGGCGAAGACCAACCACCTTTTACAACTCAATTCTCCTTTTGTTGGGTTTAGGAGATAACCCTTACACCCCCACTCACTCCTCTCTCAAAATATTCTAACACTTAGAACTTTGAAAGGAGCTCACACAAGATTGTAGCAATGTTTCTATACTTTTTTACTCTCAATACTTGTGTGCTTTAACCAGAGATGAGAGGGGTATTTATAGGCTTCAAGTTGATTCAAACTTGGAGCCTAAAACTTTCCCATCTTAGGTTCCCCAAGCACGGACGGTACCACCACTTGGGGTGCTGTGCTAGGCGGTACCACCACCCTGATTAGCGGTACCACCACTTGGCACCCTGCTAGGGGCGGTACAACCGCCCAGATTGGCGGTACCACCGCCTGACACAGTCTCAAAGACTGTGCCACGATGGTGAGACTTCTTGGGGCACTGTTTGGGCCTCTTATTGGGCCCAACATAGTCCTTACATGGGCCTAGCTGGCCTCTAATTGGGTTGGCCCAAATCCAAGCCCAATTACGTGCTAACTATGAAATCCTAAGACATTTGCTAAGCTAAACAAGTCCCTATGTCTATTCTTCTGGCGCGCTTCCGACGATCTTCCGACGAACTTCCAACGATCTCTCGGTAATGTTCCGGTGGACTCCCGGCAAGCTCCTAGACTTCACGATGATCTTCTTGGCAAGTTCTGACGAGCTTCTCTAGCAAGCTCTGAGACTTCTTGACTGGTTCCGCCAGAACTTTCGATGAACGTCCGGACTTCTAACGAACTCTCGAACTCCCAACATGATCTCGATCTTGACTCTAGGACTTTATTTTGCTTCATGTCTTGCTTTTGTAGTTAATCCTGCACATGTAAAAACACACTTCGATCTAGACAATTAATACTAAGAATTAATCAAGTTGTCCGGCATGTCATTGGTCCCTCGACGCTTCGTCCGGACGCTTCGTCCGATTCTTCGACGCATCATCCTCTCTTGCGGCCTATTGCCCAATCGGCCAGTTGACTCCGCAACTCCGATATCCTTGGTGCAATATTCGCTTTTCTTGGCCCGATGCCTGAATCCATGGCCCCAATCCTTTTGTCGATACATTGACCGTTCCTCCGGCCTGACATGTTTTCCTCCAACATAACATGATTCTTCTTGCTTTAATTGTCTCATCTTGATCGAAGCATCTTACGTTACTCAAAACGTAAATTAAAACATAAACACATATCAATTGGTTTCATCATCAAATTACGAGATTCAACACAATGGACACCTTCATATACACCTTAGCTTAATGGTGTATCTAAAAGGAGGAAACATACATTGTTAGACATAGTGCGGTCCATGATGAGCTTCGCCGACCTACCTATCTCATTCTAGAGATATGCCCTGAAGACTGTAGCTTACCTTTTGAATAGAGTTCCAATTTGTTAGGATCGAGTTGACACTAAGAGGGGGGTAAATTAGTATAGTGATAAAAACATCAGTTTTGAAACACTTTCATTCGATGAAAAATCATATCAAAAAGATGTTAAATTGAAAGCGTACAGAAGCTTACTGAGTAAGTAATGTAGTTTGCAATGAAAGAAAAATACTTAAAGTAAATGCAAATTGAGTTTTATGGTGGTTCGATCATCGTGACCTACATCCACTGCCGATTCCTCCTCCATCGAGGCCACCAGCATCCACTAACAGTCTTCCTTCAATAGGTGAGGATCAACTACCCTTACATCTCTATTCTCTTTTTGACAAGCTCAAGAGAGAACCTTTACACCCCCACTTACTCCTCTCTTAAATAGAAATTAATACTTAGACTAGAGGAGGAGAACTCTTACAAGATTACAATAGAATTTTCCCTTGTTTTTATTCTCAATTCTTATGTAATCTGAGTAAGGATAAGAGGGGTATTTATAGGCCCAAATAGATTCAAACTTGGAGCCTGAAAGTGTCTCATCCCGGATTTTCGAGATATTAGCGGTACCACCACTTGTGTTGGGTGGTACCACCGCTTACAGCACTAACACTGGGTGGTACCACTGCCCAGTCTAACGGTACCACTACATAGACTAGCGGTAGCACCGTCAGATATTGGGCGGTACCACCACCCAGTCTGGCGATACTACCACCTGACATAGTCTTGAAGACTGTCTCGGAGACTGAGCTACTAGCGGTACCACCGCTTGACCCAACTTTTGGGTCATTGAATGAGCCTTTCTCTTGGCCCAAAACTATCTCACTTTGGGGCTAGTCGGCCCTTAATTGAGTTAGCTTAATTCATTCTAAACCAACTTAATTATACCTAAACTAACTTGATCTAGACAAATTATTACAAAGCACGAATCATATGTTGTATGGCATGTCATTGGTTCTTCCGACGCCTTGTCCGATCCTTCGGTGTATTGCCCAATTAGCATGTTGTCTTCTCACAACATCCGATCTCGTAGGTGCAATGTCCAATCTTCTCGGCTCGATGCCTGAATTCATGGACCGATGCCTTTTGTTGACATGTCGACCGATCCTTCGGCCCGATATCCAATCTTCCCGCTTCAATCAATTTGCCTCTCCTTGATTAAAGCTAGTCCTACATTACTCAAAACGTAAATTAGATCACAAACACATCAATTGATTTCATCATCAAAATCTGAGATTCAACAATCTCCCCCTTTTTGATGATGGCAACCAATTGATGACTAAGTTTATACTAAACTCTCCCTATCAATATATCATAATTGAGATGAACCTTGAATTAAAATTGAATTCATGTCAAAGCAAATTTAATCATGAATATTTCATCATTGCATGCATCATTATCATAAGTTGAAGTATTGCATGCATAATACCAAATCATCATGTATATTTTCAAAATATAAAACCATCATTAAATGCATGATTCCAAATCATCATACATAATTTCAAATTATCATTTTATGCATGATCATCACCATAATTTCTCTCCCTTTGTCATCAACAAAAAGGAGAAGTGCAACTAGCAAGTTTTTGAGATATAATTTCAAATCATTACATTATAAACATAATCTCAAGTTTGTGAAACATCGTCATGCAAGCTAGTAATTTTCTTTTGAGATGTGTACACTAGCAATTCTTCCTCCCCCATTGTCATTGGCAAAAAGAAGAAGTGCAACTAGTAAGTTTTTAGATATACAATCTAGTAAGATTTTCACATATGAAAGTTAGCAAAATTTTACATCTTTCGAGATGTGCAAGATAGCCTATTTTTGCATCTTCTTGGAATGTGTAAGTTAGCAAACATTGCTTTTCTTATGATTTGCAAGATAGCACTTATTCTTTCTCTTTTGAGATGAGCAAGCTAGCAAGTTGTGCTCCTCTTTTGTCATTGTCAAATAAAAGGGAAGAATACAATGTTATAATTCTTTTCCCTTTACATCAATTTTCAAATTATGACAAAGATAAATAATAAGGATAGATTACATCAATGTTTCAATCATAAAAAATAAAAGATCAAGTCATGAATACCAAAAGATGATGTATCATTTTTGACATTTTTTTTTGTAAATAGAAGGAATAATAGGAAACAATCTTGATTAAAAAAAAACACTCAAGTCATAAAAATCAAGAAATCAAGATCATGATCCAAAAAATTTATAAGAAGAGTTTATGCATTTGGGAGATTTAAGTTTAACATTCAAGCTAGCACTTTTTTTGTTCTCTTTTGCAATGTGCTAGCTAATAATTTTCTTCTTCATTTACAACAATGATTGAATCATATCATGAGATATACAAATCATAAATGCAAGAAAATTGTACATAATAAACTTCAAATTATAAACATCAAGAAGTCTAGTGATGTATCATGGTTAATTTGAATGCATCCCCCTTTTTTAGTGAATACCAAGAAGAATTGTAGGAGGACAATTCGTGAAAAATCTTGATTCATAATAAAACTTTCAAGTTGTAATCAAATATCAAAAAATCAAGAGAAAAGTTATGATTCATTTGGATAAGTATTCTCTTTAATAAAAAGCAAGAGTCATGAGAATAAAGAGTAGGTGATCTTGATTCATATAAAGAATATCTCGAGTTATAAATATCGAGAAATCAAGATAAAAATCATGATTATATGAAACTCATCCAAATTCATATAATCAAATCATAAAAATTACTTTCAAGAGATTCAAAATGACATAAATAAATTTATCAATTTCTTATTGAAAAATTGATAAGATAGAGAAATTTTTAAAATGCATTCCCTTTTTAGTTGTTTCAATTCATATGATTGATTTCATACAAGTATGTCCTGGTTTTTTTTTTCTCCCTAACAAAACATGCATCATCGTTAGAAACCGAAAGAGCAAGATTTATCACAAAATTCATCAAGATCAAAAAGTGTAACACATAATTCCAAAACATATAATTTCAAATCATTATTACTCCAAATCCTCATGTATAATATAAAATCATCAAGCATCATACCAAACCTTTTAGCATTTTTATTACATCATTACATCATTAAAACATCAAGCATTATTTCATTGAACATAAGGCTTTTTCAATCAAAAAATATATTTTTTTTTTGTAGTAATGTATTTTCAATCAAAATGATTAAGTGAATCTAACTCTTCATGCTTAGTCTTCCATACAAAAGCCATGCATCATCATTTATAATCAAAAAGCAATATAGAAATCATTAAGATATATATTATTGCTTCTTAAAACATGCATAGAGTTAATCTTATTTGGCGTACAAGTATTACATTTCGTTTTAATATTTTTATTCATTTATCATAAAACATGTAATTATCATGATATTTTTTTTTTAAAAAAAATTATATATAATTTTTCTAAACTAACAATTCATGAAATACATCAAGTTATTTCAAAATAAGGCAAATACATTTTGGGTGAGTTACATACCTCATTATGAAAGGCCACCTCATCTTCGTTAGTTTGCTCCTTGTCTTTGGATGCACTCGATTCGTCCTTGAGGGCTTCCTTCTTCTTTAGCAACTTTCTCTTCAGTTTTATATACTCATCTTTGGAGTGCCCCTACTTCTTGCATTCATAGTAAGTAGTTGTGTTCTTTTTAAGTTTGTTTTTATTATTTGATTTTTGTTTCATAAACTTTTTAAATTTTATTATTTGATTTTTATTTCATGAACTTTTTAAATTTTAAAGTGAGGAGTTCTATGTCATTATCATAGAACAAATATTAGAGAGATAATAATTCACTAAGCTAGAAAGAGTTCTGACAGGTATGACTCATGACCAGCTCGATATTAGGCCTAGAGGGTCACACACATAAGGTAGGTGTTAACGAGTAGGGGTTTAGATATGAGATATCTATTGGAGCCCCTAACTTATTGGATATCGAATAAGCCTTTGAATTATTGGATCCTATGGATGAGATCCAAGAAAACCAATAAGAGATTACTGGGTAGAGACTCACTAATCTAAGAGACTTTAGTAGTTGGATAGAGATTCAATACCCAATATGATAGGATATATTAGGGTTAAGTTGATAGTAGACCTCTATAAATAAGAGGGAATGACACGGGAGTGTCTAATTTACTACAATTTACTCATATGGACCTTGCTAAGGATATGGTATTTTTTTCAGCCAACATTGTTGTCTCATAATCCTCAACTCAGCCCACTCAAATATGACAACTCATCAGCATATTCCTTGCACAAAGTTAAAGCTATTTCAAGGTGCTTTTCTTCATGATCAAGGAATGCATTAAAGAGTTGGTTAGCAGTTCTAAAACACTTGATTTCGAAATTCCCTATGCATGAAGGGTTATTTCATGCACTAATACTTATTTTTGTGTTTAGGGCTTGGAAAGGACTTTAGAAAATGATGATATTTTGGTAGAAGCTCTCTTGGAGTACTCCATTAAACTTTGTATCTCTTAGACACATCCTTGAGTGGTGAGTCTTTTGATTTTAATCTTGTATCCTCGTTTATAATCCTTGAGGTGGTGAACTTTCTGTATCCCTTAATGATTTTAACTTGGTGGTGAGCTATTTTTCGATCTTATTTAAGTTTTATCATGAGTTCATGCCTTTTCTTTTCAAAACACTCATTCCAGCAAATACAACTATACTGTGACTCTTCTTCGAGAGTTCGTTCCTTTTCATTCCAGCAAATACAACTCTACTATCAGTTTTTTGTCAAAATCTATTCTGCTTTACCCCCCCCCCCCATTTTACATCACCCCCGGTATCAATTTAGTATCAGAGTCAAAGGTTAGAGATCATGGCAAGGCAGAATGGAAAAGATACAATTAGTAAAGGTAGTCACCATAAAGATGATGCTGAGTTATTGAGGTTGTAACTATGACGATTGCTAGGTAGTCTACAAGAAAAAAATAAAATAATCAAAGAACTTCAAAGTAGACACAACTAGCATGAAAATGATGTCCATGAATTTACTTCTGATGATAATACACCTCCTCATCCAAGGGAGTCGAGAAGATTTTGGGCAAGACATGAAGTCCAAGACGACGAGTGGCAGAATAAATACAACCCAAGATTGGATATTCCAGAGTTTGAAGGTAAAATTAATGTTAATGACTTTATTGATTGACTTAATATAATGGAAAGAATTTTTTATTTTCATGAATCACTAGAACAAAAGAAGGTAAAACTTGTGGCACTTAAACTTAGATGGAATGCATCTTTTTGGTGGGAAAATATGAATAAACAATGAGAACGTAAGGGGAAGAGTAAGGTCGTGACATGGGAAAAAATAAAAAGGGAGCTGAAGAGAAAATATTTACTTGACAATTATCAGCAAGAGATATTTCTCAAAATCTATGATTTTAAGCAAAAATATCTTAGTGTGGAAGAGTATATAGTGGAATTCAATAATCTAATGTTAAAAGGAGAGCTTGTGGAACCAGAAGAGCAAACCATTGCAAGATTCTCAAGAAGTCTGAAGTATGAGATTACTAAAGTTGTTCAACTACAGTCTTATTGGTCTTTAAATGAAGTGAGCAAGCTGACATTAAAAGTTGAAAAGCAATAGAAGTTGGAAAAGAGTTCTCGGTATGATTCAAAAGAAGGCTATATAAAAGGAGGAAGTTCCAAGCCTACTGTCCAAAGCAAGGTGATATCAAAGGTGCAAGAAAATGGTGAAGAATCTACTGACAGCAAAAAAACACCTAATTCTTCTACCCCAAGTGGTTGAAAATGCTTCAAATGTCATGGTTTTGGGCACATTACTTCAGATTGTCCAAATAGGAGGATTGTAACTTTAGTTGAAGATCATAGTGATGGAGGAGTAGATGAAGCCAATGACGAACCAAAATATGATAAAGATGAGGAAGAGGTTACTTGTGCAGATCATGATTTGTCTATTGTATTTTAATGTAGCTTATAAGTGTCTTATGTGGCCGAATATGAAAGTTGGGTGAGAAAAAACATGTTTTATACCAAATGCATTTCTCTTAGCAAGGTGTGCTTGGTGATCATCGACAGCGACAGCTTTGAGAATGTGGTATCTTTGGAGATGGTGTAGAAGCTAAAGTTAGACACAATCCCTCATCCACAAGCACACTAATTATGTTGGTTGCAAAAAGAAAATGACATCAAGGTAACTAAAAGATGTTTAGTTTTGTTTTCTATTGGCAAGTATTATAAAAATGAAGTATGGTGTAATGTTGCTCCTATGGACACTTGTCATTTACTGTTAGGAAGACCTTGACATTATGATAGAAGGGATATGACGGCTACAAACATACTTATTCTTTTAAGGTGAATGAAAAGAAGATTATCTTAGCTCCATTATAACCTTCTAAAATCAGTGCACCAAAGAAGGAAGTTAGCGCTTTTATGTCCTATGGTGAATGCAAAGGTGGACTAGACAAGGGTGGTCATGTTATGGCTCTAGTAGTAGTAGAGGAAAATGAACAACACAAGAAGATACCGGCAATCGTGAAACAAATCCTAGAGGAGTTTAAAGATGTTATACCGGAAGAGATTTCACAAGGCCTTGCACCTTTGAGAGACATCCAACATCATATTGATCTTATTCCGGAGGCTATTCTACCTAACAAGGCAGCCTATAGAATGAGTCCCAAGGAGCATAGAGAACTTCAAAGACAAGTGGACGAGTTGATGGAAAAGGGATTGATTAGGGAGAGCATGAGTCATTGTGTAGTCCCAACCTTGTTGGTGCCTAAGAAGGATGGTTCTTGGAGACTATGTGTGGACAATCGCACCATCAACAAAATCATAGTGGACTATCATTTTCCTATTCCAAAGTTAGATGATTTACTTAATCAATTGTGTGGTGCTTATATTTTCTCTAAAATTGATTTATGGAGTGGCTATCACCAAATAAGAATGAGGCCCGAAGATGAGTAGAAAACAACATTTAAAACTAGAAAAGGCTTATATGAATGGTTGGTTATGCCATTTGGGCTATCTAATGCTCCTAACACTTTTATGAGATTTATGAACCACATACTTAAGCCATGCATGGAATATTTGTTGTAGTTTACTTTGACGATATATTGGTGTACAACAAGAGCGAAGAGGAGCATATGAATCATCTGACAGAGATCTTTCTTATTTTGAGGCAGCAAAAGCTTTATGCTAATCTAAATAAGTGTGATTTCTTTACTTCTAGTGTTGTGTTTTTGGGGTATGTTATTTCAAAAGATGGAATCATGATGGATAAAAGTAAGGTAGAAGCTATCCTTAATTGGCCAACACCTGCTTCATTGTATGAAGTGAAGAGTTTCCATGGCTTAACTTTCTTTTACAGAAGATTCAACTGTTGAATCTCGGATTTTGATGATGAAGTCAATTGATGGGTTAATTGATCTAATCCATATTATTGAGTTAAGTATGTAGGATTAACTACGATAGCTTGAAGACATAAAGCAAGTTTACCAGAGTCAAGTTCGATGGGTGTTCGAGAGTCTGCCGAAAGTCCGAAGAATCATCGAAAGTGTTGCCGGAACCAACCGAGAAGGAATCGGGGACTTGCCGAAGGTTTCAGAAGTCCGCCGGAAAGATCGTTAGAGGTTTGCGGAGATCACTAAGAAGGTTCGGATACTTGCCAAAGACTTGTTGAACTCGCCACAAGACTGGTAGCTTACTGGGAGTCCACCGGAAGAAATCCGAGGGTGTATCGGAAGTCCGCCAGAAGTTCGCCGGAAAGCTCATTGGAAGGAAACTCGATGTTGCCGGTTAAAAATTTGCTTAGGGCTATATCTTAATTTCATAGTTTACATATAATTTGGGTTAGCATTAAGGGTTAATCCTATAACCCGATTAGGGGCCAATTGCGCCCAAGTTTGGACTGGTTTGGGCCAAGTTTGGATCCTAACCAATGAGTTAGAATAGTCCAAGTGGAGGCACCGTCGGACTAGGCGGTGGCACCGCCCAGGACCCGAGAGGTCCGGCGGTGGCATCGCCCAAGTCCCGAGAAGGCAAGCGGTGGCACCGCGAGTACACTGTTAGTGTTAGACACTAACAGGCGGTGGCACCACCACTGACAGGCAGTGGCACCGTCAGCACTAGGAAACCCAAAAGTAATTCAAATTTAGAGCCCAAATTTGAATTTTCTTGGGGCCTATAAATACCCCTCAATTCTCAACAGAGAATACACCTTTTTGAGAAGTTAGAAAGTAAGAAAAAGCTCTAGCAAAGTTTTGTTTTCAATAGCTTAAGTGTTCACCTCCCTCTTTCTCTTTGAAAAAATCTGTAAGAGTGTGAACCACTTGTAAGAAAGTTGTAAGAGGGGTATTTGGTCCTTCCCCTTCAAAGTGATTCGCTAGCAGAAGTTGGTAGCCTCATCGAAGAAGGCTTCAAAAGTGGATGTAGGTCATTTGACCAAACTACTATACATCTTGGTGTTCCTTGAATGTGTGAGTATTTAATTTTCTGAATCATTTCTCTACTTAGCTGCAAATTATTCAGTTTTCATCTCCTTACTCTTGACTACCTTTACTCGAGCTATTTTAGCTAAGTCATTCTTCGTCGAATCGAAATCTCTACACATTTACGAAATCGATTTCAAACTTACGAGTTTTAATCCGCTACACTAATTCACCCCCCCTCTTAGTGCCACTCTAATCCTAATAATTGGTATCAGAGCTAGGCTCACTCTTATATTTGGTTTAATACCCAAGAGAGATGGCTTACTCCGACATATAAGAGGGTCACTTTATTATACGTCTGCCTATGTTTAATGGGTCGGATTATACATATTGGAAGACTCGTATGAGGATCTTCCTTATTTCCATGGATTTTGAGCTTTGGAATATTGTCAAAAATGAATTTCAAATATCTTCTCTTCCAATGAGCGAATGGGATGAATCGGAGAAGAAGGTTTTTTCTTTAAACGCAAAGGCTATGAATGCCTTGTTTTGTACACTTGACAAAAATGAAATTAATCGAATTTCGATTTGTGATTCGGTTTTGATATTTAGAGAACTCTTCAGGTCAATCATGAAGGCACTAGCCGAGTGAA
>LVTN01001213.1:0-10701 GCA_001649415.1 Musa itinerans
TCAAGTGGTTTCATCATCAAAATACGATATTTAACATTCACATGATACATCCTTTATTTACAAGCCTAAAACGGCCACCAAACCCAACTAAAATGGAACTATTAAGCCTTCGGTCATCCCTCTACATGCTGTGGAAAGCATGAACAAACAGGAAGACATGGACATACATAAGTATTGCATCAAACATCCTGTTTAGAACTTTATCCGTGACAACTTGGAATTCATATTTTCCGGCGGTGCATAATCTGGTTCGATTTGGTAGAGTTACAGTCGGCATACATGCAGCTGGAGAAACTGGCAGTACAAAGTTGAGCTATAATCTTTCCAAGAACTCTGTTTATTCCATTCTTTTGACACTGTTTTGTTTCTTGGAATCATTTGCGGTTAAAAGGCTTTTAGCTTGGATGGGGCTTTCGGATAACAGGAAAGGTGTTGCCCATCATTTCGCTCGCTGTTCGTGAGAGGAATATCTCGCGTGTGCTCGCTCAAGTAAAATTTCTGACCAGGGTCGTTCGGATTGAGAGAGGAGTTCTTCGGGAGAATCCGATTAGAGCGAGACTCGGACAGGATTTCGTATGCGCTTGATTTTACCATGCCCAATATACGGTCTATGAGATTAGATGAATAAGAGACTATAGATACATGGTAACTAAGGATATACATGTCCGAAGGATTAGATCTTCTTGTATCATCTAGGGACTATGGCATAGTGGCCTAGTACATCGATAGTTGATGAGTCGAGTGAATTATTAGCAATAATTCACTATATCAGAAGGAGTTCTGACGGAAATGACTCACGGCCAGTTCGGTATCAGGCCTAGAGGATCACACATATTAAGTGGATGTTGCGAAGTCCTTATTTTGGATCCTATGGATGAGATCCGATTGGAAGATTGGATAAAGATTCAATGTGAACGAGATAAAAATTCAGTGTGAACAGGATCCGTTAAGGATATGCTTTTAGCACCTATATAGATAGGAGGACGCCCCTCCTATTCTCCTCAGTCTCCTCTCCTCCTCCTTGGCTCCGGCAGCCTCGTGGTGCACGGGGAGAGAAAGATCCCGCGGTGATCTAAGGAGCGTCGTCGCTGCGTCCACTGTGTGGATTACCACTAGAGAGGAGTATGCTAGTGCTCCTTCATCCTCTTCATTAGATCTAGAAATTTGGAGATATACGATCTCCCCAGGTAACGCTTCTGACATGATACATGCGATTTTTCGGATCAGCAAATTTTTCGCGCACCATGAGATGTCGACTCCTCATGATTTCCCAACAGTCCCAACAGATTAGGACTCTCCTAACTATAATCCCAATAGATTATGACTCTTCTAGTCTAGCTAAAGTCTCAACAGATTCAAACTCTTCTAGTTAGAGTCCTAATAGTTATGAATCCCAAATAAGGTTTCATATCTGACGTTTTACATTTAGAATTCAGAATAAATTATTATTTAAGTTTTAAAAAAATAAAAAGGAGAAAACAAGTGTGATGGCTTTTTCTAAATTTATGCATCATTTTCTTCTGTTCCTCGATGATGGATTATTTCACAAAAGAACACAAAAAAAAAAAAAAAGCTTGAGTCGGTGATTAGAAATTGGAGACTTAATTATTTTTCCCATCATTTCTCTTCGAAATAATCGATCCTGTGCCTCCTCCCCCTATAAAACATTCTTTTTTCTATTCCATGGAATGCTCGACCAATCACATTTTTCTAACGCGATCGGTATCCTAAACTTGTGACGATTAAGATTTAATATAAAATTGCTAATCTATTATCGAACGAGTCACCGTCCGAATCATAATTAAAGATTATTCATGCATATGCCGAAGGCTCACAGGGGGGATGTACCGTGAAGTCTTTAATGTCGTCCGTCCACGTGTGCGATGATCATCACGAGAATCGGATGTGATCATCCATCTACGTGGATGTCTCTTTTCTGCGAGCATTGCTTCTTCAACCGGTTGGCCTTTCGTAGCCTTGCCTGCAACGACGGTGAGGAGGAAGCTCTATTTATACTATCAAGCTTATCGAAGGGTCGTGGCACAGTCTAACCTCATGTGGAGACAGACCTATTAGGCACGACGGTGATGTGAAGCAGGTGTCCACGTGTCGACATCTGACACACCACGCACTATCCTCTCATCATCAATCGATACATACCTTCCAAATATTCGACCATGAAGCAAGCAAACCTTAATTAATACTCACATATGAAATCAGTCTCTTAAACAAATTTATGAAATGTAGTTGGGAATTATCTCTCTCTTGGTTAGAATTATGTGAGAAAATAAGTCTCTCATCATCAGTTGCTTCTGCAGGTGTGACCTGACCCAAGTCGATTTCACCTAATCGCAACCCTTATTACACATTTACACGAACCCAAATCCTAACTCAACGATTTGCGAACCCAAATCTCGCCTCGGATACCACCCGTTGTATCTATCTTTCGCTATGTTAAGAAGGGTCCTAATCGAAGCGCAAAAGTATACAGCATTTACGCTACAAAGTATGCCCCTTCCCCGGGCCTCGACGTTGTTTTCCTGTCATTTTCAAGACAGGAAGGAAACTTATATTGTTCTACCAAGGGATCGAGGAGGAGGAGGAGGAGCTGAGAGACTCCGGGCTGGAGGAGGAGGAGGAAACTGGGGAATTGGGCCAATGTGGATGACTTCGATTGGTTAAGAGCGGTGCAAGTCTCCGAACTGGTCTGTGATACCTGAGCCTGAGGAAGGAAGAACGTACGTGTGCAAAGCAAGAATGCATCAGATACCACCGAGGAGCCATGTGAAGATAAAGCACTAGTTCTAAGCGCAGCTTAGAAGCATTGTTAATCTGCTTTTTTACACTTGAATCTATCTGTTTATCTATCTTGAAGCTTTTGTTGAATTCATTTGCGATTGCGACTCTCTCACCAAGAATCATTTCCCGAGTCCTGATCAGTCCCAAGATCCGAGGAAATTTGCAGTGAAAATTCAAAGAACCCTTACCCGGTCGGTCTAACAGTTCCAAGCACAAAATGTGGATCGATCGAGTCATGAAGCCCTTAATCTGGATCAAGAACGAAAGCCAGGTGAGAACAGATTTATAGAAAAAAAAACGGTGCAATGTTCAGAACATGGTTAATGTTCTGAACACGGTGACATTCAGAATGTTCAGAACAATTCTGAATAATACTGGCTTTCGTTCTTGATCCAGATTAAGGGCTTCATGACTCGATCGATCCACGTTTTGTGCTTGGAACTGGTAGACCGACCGGGTAAGGGTTCTTTGAATTTTCACTGCAAATTTCCTCGGATCTTGGGACTGATCAGGACTCGGGAAATGATTCTTGGTGATTCTCCTCCATGTAAAATGAAATCAGAGGATTAGAGCAACATAAATTTATCGCAGACAAGGAGTTTGTCGCATAATGTGGTGTTTGATTTCATGTTGTGCATTGAGTTTGAGGTCATGGTTGGAATTAAACTGCCTTGGAAATTTGGTCTGACTTACTTTCCATTCAAGTCATTTTTGGGACTTCATATGTGTTGTTAGCCTTGCCAGTCTGAATAACAATTTTTTTTCTAAATAAGAATGCAATTCAATTTAATGAATCTTAAGCCTGTCTGGGCTGTTACGGTTTCTTAATTATAGCTTCATATGGTATTTGATTTATTTCTCTAAGTTGACTGATCTAATATTTTCCTAAGGCTAGGATCATCACTTCTCACATTTCTTTCCTCTATTTTTTTTTAGTCATTTCTACGAATTTTTGTTGGAGGGAAATATTCCTAGAATAAAGATATGTTTTTGCTGAAATACAATGTATATCAGAATTTCTACACAACTACCCTTTTAAGGTTGTAATTTTGTTGAGGAAGCAGTGGACTTGGGAGACTTAACTATGACCATTATGATAATATAGTCGACTTTGGGTCATGTAGTCAAATCATCTTAAAAAGGTGACCGTCACGACCATATAATCATAGTGTCATGACAATATAGTCAGTCGACTTTAAGGTCATGTAGCCACCACGACGGGGAGAACAGGCTTGAGGTGGTCGAGATGGACCAATCCGATGCTCAAGTCTAGACGAAGCGCACGGTTGGGATCTTCCAAACGCAATATATTTTGCCGCTTTAAAGGAATAATATTTGGGTACTTAAACCAACAAAAAAAATAAAAACAAAAAAGCGCGATAACAATTGTAGTAGTGACCTTCGTAGTTAAAATATACACGGCACATGAAAAGTTCAAAAAGAAAACCTGAAACACGTGGTAAGTATAAATACACAGGTTTCTTACCACCGTGGAGCATTTCAACCAACCGGATAGATAACACAGGGTTTTCGAATCAAACAATTTACATGTCAGCACCCTTGATGGACCAAAGCAGAGGAGACTCCTCCGTCGGATCCATTCTGTCCATCATCGGCTCTTTTTTTTTGGTAATACTCAGCAGTGATTACATTAGGCGCTCGGACGAGGCAAGGCGAGGCCCGAGCGCTTCGCTTCATTTCCAGGCGGCGCGCTTCAAAGAGGCATCGCTTGGGCGCTCGCCCGATCCCAGGCACCGGGCACTTTGGGCGAGCGCCTGGGTTAAACCAGGCGATCAAACCAGATATCTAGGTTTGGTTGGTCTCCGGTGCTTTAGTTGGTTCAATCGAACCAACTAAATCACCGATATCAGTCTCCCTCTCACGATTTTCCCGACTTCCCCAACCCTAACACTCATGATTTTGCTGTCGAGATTTCTTCTCCACTGTCGCTGTTCTCTGCTGCCACTATCGTTGCTCGTCGCTACTATCGCTACTCGTCGCTACTATCGCTACTCGTCGCTACCACAATCGTTGCTCGCCGACTGCTCGCTTCTCCACAATCACTATTGTCGTCGCTCTCGCTCCCGCTCCAGCTATGGCTGTCGCTTGCTATCGCTGTCATTGCCTCAACAGCCTCGGTCTTCTCATACTCTTTTCACTATATTGTTAACAGTATATTAATAGTATACTGCTAACTGTATACTAATAATAGTATTTTGATTTATTAGATTAATAATATAGAAATCGAAACACTAAAAATAACAAACTACAAAAAATTTAGCTAGATATTTCATGAATAAAGAATAATTTTGAATGATATTCTTCTTTGATATAAAATGTTAGCCATATATATTAAAAATATTCAAAGGGAGGGAAATATTCCTATAATAAAGATCTGTTTTTGCTGAAATACAATGTATATCAGAATTTCTACACAACTACCTTTTAAGGTTGTAATTTTGTTAAGGAAGCAGTGGACTTGGGAGACTTAACCATGACCATTATGATAATATAGTCGACTTTGGGTCATGTAGTCAAATCATCTTAAAAAGGTGACCGTCACGACCATATAATCATAGTGTCATGACAATATAGTCAGTCGACTTTAGGTCATGTAGCCACCACGACGGGGAGAACAGCTTGAGGTGGTCGAGATGGACCAATCCGATGCTCAAGTCTAGACGAAGCGCACGGTTGGGATCTTCCAAACGCAATATATTTTGCCGCTTTAAAGGAATAATATTTGGGTACTTAAACCAACAAAAAACATAAAAACAAAAAAGCGCGATAACAATTGTAGTAGTGACCTTCGTAGTTAAAATATACACAGCACATGAAAAGTTCAAAAAGAAAACCTGAAACACGTAGTAAGTATAAATACACAGGTTTCTTACCACCGTGGAGCATTTCAACCAACCGGATAGATAACACAGGGTTTTCGAATCAAACAATTTACATGTCAGCACCCTTGATGGACCAAAGCAGAGGAGACTCCTCCGTCGGATCCATTCTGTCCATCATCGGGATATTCCAAGCTGATGAAACCCATTCTGACATGGGGACATTTTTTTTAATCAACTTTTCTGGTTTCTCCTCCAAGTATGGCACGATATGCTTTTTCATGTCACTTTGGGAGATTCTGAGATGATTTCCTTTGACACTGATAAATTTGACTCGCCCAGCATCATCCAAAGTTTTTAGACCAATCCAGTCTTCAGTGTAGAGGGTAGTCTGAAAAAGTCATTTATTTATATAAGTATTATAAAGGGTATTAAAAGGTATTTATATAAGTCATCATGAATCGTGATCATCATCATCATCTAAGCCTTTTTTTCAATTAACATGAGATTTAGGAAACAATCCTATAGAAGAAAGAATAAAATATAGAAGAAACAATCCTATGCATCAGATACTTAAATTTTCAGAGAACACTGGGTTCATCAGAATCAGAGACCCATTGAAGATAAAATGAACAAACATTTCTATTAATGTGGCACAATAACAATTTATATAAACATGATACTAGACTCTGGTGTAAGTCTGATGTGGAACAATGTCAACTCTTAATTCTTGACTCTATATCAGATATTTAATATCAGATTTTTTTGCCTGTACCAAGCTGCTACTTATTGGCCTCAAGTGATCTTATCAATTTCCATCTACATGCATGGATCTCTTGAATGGCTTATTATTCGGTGAGGTAACATCTACAAGGTTTATCATCGGTGATATATTCTAACCATGAATCTGCATTTCAACCACAAACCTACTACCCATTTGTTCTGCAGCCTAGACCTGGATGAACTCTGCTAGGTTCATTTACAACTGAATTGACTACTATAATCCTCAACTTAATAGAGATCAGAAGCAGACAGAAATGAGCTTAATGTCCTATGTAACACGGCAGTTGCTAATGTAGAAACTGCTGTAGGAATTTCTTTATGGTTGCATGCAAACTAGTTTGCACCCAATAATCATCAAGTCTGGTGCAGAGTTACTTAGACAAAGACAAAGCTTACATATATCCACCATGTCATACATAATTAGACAAAGACACCAACTACTGGCCCACGCTTAGACATATGTAAAAAACATTAAAAGGTATTCCTCACCTGTTGTGGAGGCAAAATTGGGTTAAAGGCACCATCTGGATAATATCCAAACCAAGATGTCTCCCGAGGAATCAGAACTGTATCATGCTCGAACTGTCCAGCAAGTAGAAATCATAAATAAAAAATAGTAGTCCCATCTTGCAGGATAAGATGTAAATAAAGAAAAAAAATTGTAATGCCAAAAGTAGTAAATATTTCATCTGTACTATCCCAAATGATCCTAGTGGTTCATCTCTGTCGCTAACCAGAAACACAGACCTTCAAGAAAATTGAGAAATGAAACAGAAGCTTTGTGAACTGACCATTATAAGAATCAGATTTTCTAAGCTACTGAACCTTTCTTTGTAGGTAGAATTTCTTTCACTGGGAAGTTCATTGTTAAGCTTTGGCAGAAACCTGCATCCTTCCAAATACTCAGGAATGTCCTAGAAAAACAAAAATTGTGAGCAGTATAACTTGAATCCATAATCAAGTAAATTCAACACTTAATGTGGAGAAAAACTCAAAAAGGGATGACAAAGACTTGCTCTAAACATTGGTACCAAGAATCTAAAATTGATGTACCATGTAAACCTTATTTGATAAATAATATGTGCAAGGATAACTGTTGGTTGATGCATAGTACAGTCCTATTAGTGATTCTTCCCTGATGCTCCACAATAATAATAGTTCTAGCAATCCATAATCATGGTGATCATGTGAAAAATTTTATTATCTTCTTAGAACTGATACTGCCATCTGCAAATTACTTGATTGTAATAAATGTAAATAAATTGAAATTTCAGGAACAAGAATCAACAGGTTTTACAGAACAGAATATTATCCACTGCTACAATAGAGCCTAATGGTAGGCAGAATGGCAAACCACTGGCCAACATCTTATCCCGATAAAGACAGAATCTCTCAACACGGCATATTATATAATGTCAGCTTCCTTGTAAGCAAAATATTTGTGCTCAAATCATCCAATAAATTCTTAATTTTGTTGCCTAACAAGGGATTGTTTGTCTCAAATGTTATTCATTATACATAAACTTTTGTGAGGGTTTCATGAAAAATTGCCAAGAAATGGCATAGGTAACAGCATAGTTCACCCTGCTTGCAATTTATATTGTTAGCAGTGAGTTCAGAGATGCCATCAAGTTGCAAATCATGATCTCAATGGAACATATCTCTCAAACAGTCCAGTCTAATAATGCTATCAAGATGCAAAATGATAAGCTTATAGGCTACATATATTTCAATCAAAACCTCCCTTGTGTCATCATTCCTGCCCAATATGGGGTATAGACCATCATTGGTGTGTGTGTGCGTGTGCGATCATATCAATTGTGACTAGCATGATACCCATCTAGCATGATACAAGTATAGGTCTCACAAGAAATCCTAAACCTGATATCTCCATATCCATTTTCTATGTTTGTCTTCCCCTCTGTTCTATGCTTCCACAGAAACTTGCCTACAAAGTTCTTCATTGAGCGTATACCAAGTACTTCATTGAAGTTTGTTATCTACTATGTGACAATGCTATATTTTCAAGAAATGAATTCACATGATATATATTGAGGCATGTCTTGTAAACCAGCCTTAATGCCACTTTTCATGGGTGAACTATCAATATGAATCGATCATATTTGACATGTTTTGGCCAAATCAGTGACAGAAATGGCATCTGCACCTACTCAACCAGAGGACTGCAATATTTACGGGAGGCCTTTAGACGAGGAGATATCACTTATGCCCTAGATCTACTAAAGTTTTTGGAGGATTTTTGGAGGACTGCACAGATATGTCACATCACATGGTGAAAATCAGGAAGCGGGAGAAAGGGTTGGGGGGGGGGGAGGATGAGGATGGGAAGAAGGAAAGGAAGAGAAGGCAAGGCAGAGCAGGAGAAAAGGTGGTGAAAGACAAGTACGGAGAGGTCAGATGGCGGTGAGTGATGGTGGGCATGGTCAGGGTGGTCACAGTCTGCATGTCTAAACCCTAAGTACCTAAAACTGGATGCAATTCAGAAAAAAATGTCGGCTTTAAACCGCAAGTAGTGGGGTTAAAAAAAGGATTGAACCACCCAGGTGGTCTGCGTTCCAACATACCAGTTGGTATAAACTACTCTGGGCGAAATTGTATTCCTTGGATAAGACTATGTCCATTGACCCTATCCTACCCCGTACAGTGGGAACCTCATGACTAAGCCATCTTTTTTTCATAAAAAATCTGTTTCTAGTTGATGGATGAGAAAGAATCTTGAAGTTGTAGACAAAAGAAGAGTGTTTTGGATGAGAGTTTGGATTCTATATAATAATTGCCATATAACAGACTTGGAATAAAGTATTTTTACCTGCCCAAAAGAAAAAAATTGTTGGTTAGCAAGTCCAGTTCATTATTATTCAATTACCATGCAACCATCAAAAGTTCCAAGTGATTTGAAGCAAATAACTAAATAGCAAAAAACAACATTAAGCTAATTGAAATAGATAACAAAAAGACAGTTGATCAGCCAAGACTGAAAATACAATACTCACAGTTGGGATCTTCAGATAACCACTAGGAGCCAAGTGTGCCTGTAATAAATCAATCTCAAGTCAAAGATACCAAATAGTACCCATATTTGGCTTAACGGATTATGTTACGACAAAATACTGTGAGGAAGAATCTCCCCAAAGGTCACTAAGATCTACATTGCATAGTGTAGCCATAGTTGGCAACAAACCTGCACATAATCTGAATAGATTTGTGATTTGATGAGGTTGTCCACAAGTATGCATATGATCCCTGACTGCAATAGAACAACATTGAAACAGCACCCTCATATTTAATAAAACCAAAAAGATATTGTAGCATACAATTGCATCTTATGTTTCTACATTACACAATCATTTTTTTTATGTAAGCAGTATATATGGCTGTAAATCATTCTGAAGCAGCAGAAAATTTTAAATTAAAATGGATGTATTTAAACAAGGAAGCAAAGGGGTAAGTCAAAGTAGGGAAAATTCATTATGAAACTTGTATAATTTAATTACACTGTTAATGTTATCTCACTAAACTACATTCAAAAAGTAGAAATTGTTCGACAAAAGGAAAGAACACACCACACAACAGTTTACTTAAGGGTTATCTCCACTTGTATCACTTGGGGATTTGGAAACAATGTAGTTAAAGGTGCTAGCACTGAAAGGTGTCAAGGTGTCAAAACGCCCAAGGCACTCACCATTGTCCAAGCGAAGAGAAACACTCCCATATATATGTATATGTATGTATACATACATATATATATAAATACATATATCATGATTGATAAATATGATCAATAAAATAAAAAAGACATCAATGAACAAGCATACTGCCATGATCATCCATTTTATTGTCCAAATCTAATAACAAAAATGACAAAACAAAACAAGACAAACAAACATACTGCCATGATCATCCATCACTAATGACATCCACCTGAGGAGAAAGGAAGTGTAGTATAAGTCTACCCTCTCCACTAATTGATTCCTCCCTCTAAGCTTCAATGGAACAGTGCACTCACTACAACACTGCAGGTTTAAGGCTGCAGGCCTTTAGGTATGTACTTGTATGAGTTTGTGGGCATGTATTCTTAATGCTTAACCATTAGTCTATACGAAAGGGAGAAGTTACAAAGCACGTCAGGACTGTGTTCTCTCAAGCACTTGAGAGCAATGTTTTCAAAAGTGCTAGGCGCTAAAAGGCGCCAAACGCTTGAGATGCTAGGCGCTTGCACAAGCAAAGTGAGATGCTCTTATATATATATATATATATA